>MU704458.1:0-65343 GCA_026770625.1 Nicotiana glauca
TAGGGTTGAGCCACAACCCTAGCTAATGGGTTTAGCTAGACATGGAAGAAGTAGAAATAGAAGAAATACTAGAAGGAATTAACATAATCATTAACTACAAGCTTAATCTACTTGAATACACGTTAATTACAAGAGAAAATTGCTTAAAGTAGGCTAATACAATGTGTCTCGTGCTCAGCTGCTAAAACAGATTGCCAAATTTGACCTAAAAAAGTAAAATGTTCTATTTAAACTTCACAGGAAAAACCAGACAAAAATACCCCTGAGGGTCTGACACAGACAGCATAGAAATGACATGCGGCCGCGTAGGGCAACTGGTCTTTAGATCTGTGCTTCTGGACCTGGGGATGCGGACCGCATAGAAATGTCAGACGGCCGCATAGGTTGAGTCAAGGGGACCGTGTGGAAATGGTGTGCAGCCGCACAGTAGAATTTTGTCCCATTTTAACTCTCTGAAATTTTACCTATGCGGACCACACTGATTTGGTGTGTGGCCGCGTGGGACTTTGCCTTGAATTACTGAGCCTCTGATCTCTCATCATTGCGGACCGCGTGGAAATGGATGCGGTCCGCGTGGATTTTATTCACTTTTGCTAATTCTCTGAACTTTCCTGCGCGACCGCATATCAAAACAGAGCGGACCGTGCATGTTAATCTTGAACTTGGTAGCTTTTAGAACATTCCTGTGCGGCCTCACATCAAAACAGTGCGGTCCGCGCAGGTCTCCTATTTCCCACTTTCAATCATCTTTTGTCGTTTGGTAGATTTCACTCCTTTTTTAGCCGATTTGTGATATTCATCATCTAGTCGCTCAAAACTGCAATCAAGCGCAATTTTTAAGCAATTCAGGACTAATCTGGAGAAATTTATGCACAAAGCTCAGGTAAGAAGGGGTACAAAACATGTACGGTTTATAATTATCAACTTAGTTGTAGATATGGGTGTCCAGGAAGTCTTGGTCATGGGTGACTCAGACCTTCTGGCACACCAAATTAAAGGAGAATGGGAAACACGTGATTTGAAGCTTATACCGTACCGACAATGCTTGTATGATCTTTGTCAATGGTTTCAATAAATAGAGTTCAAACACATTCGAAGGATTCATAATGAAGTTTCCGATGCTTGGCTATTTTGGCGTCAATGTTGCATCATCCAGATAAAGCTTATGTGTACCCTTTGCAGATTCAGGTCCTCGATCAGCATGCTTATTGTAATATGGTAGAAGAGGAACTTGATGTTGAGCCATGGTTTCATGATATCAAGGAATACATCAGAATGGGAGTGTGTCCGGCACAGGCCACAACTGATCAAAAGAGAACAATTCGACGTTTGGAAAGTGGATTCTTCTTCATTGGAGGGGTATTGTACAAGAGAACTCCAGATTTTGGGTTGTTGAGATACATAGATGCTAAACATGCCACAAATATCATGACTGAGGTACATTCGGGAGTCTGTGGGCCACATATGAGTGGGTACATGTTGGGAAAGAAGATTCTTCGAGCAAGCTATTATTGGCTTACTATGGAGCAAGACTGTATCAGTTTTGTGCGCAAGTGTCATCAGTGTCAAGTGCATGGAGATTTGATTCATTCTCCACCATCATAATTGCACACAATATATGCACCATGACCTTTTGTTGCATGGGGCATGAATGTCATTGGGCCAATTGAGCCAGCAACATCAAACGGACACAGGTTTATTCTGATGGCCATTGACTACTTCACCAAATGGGTCGAAGCTAAAACATTCAAGTCTGTAACCAAGAAAGCAGTGATCGATTTCGTGCATTCAAATATGATTTGTCAGTTTGGGATACCAAAGGTGATCATTACAGACAATGGGGCTAACCTTAATAGTCATTTGATGAAAGAGGTATGTCAGCAATTCAAGATTACACATTTCAATTCCACCCCTTATCGCCCCAAGGCACATGGAGTGGTTGAGGCGGACAACAAGAATATAAAGAAGATACTGCGGAAAATGGTGGAGGGTTCTAGACAGTGGCATGAAAAGCTACCTTTTGCATTGCTGGGATATAGTACTACTATTCGTACTTCAGTAGGGCGACCCCTTATTTATTGGTGTATGGCACCGAAGCAGTGATACCTGCAAAATTGGAGATCCTATCCCTTCGAATTGTCACAGAAGCTGAAATTGATGATGTTGAATGGGTCAAGACCCGCCTAGAGCAGTTGAGTTTGATCGATGAGAAAAGATTGGCAACAGTGTGTCATGGTCAGTTGTATCAACAGAGAATGACAAGAGCATATAATAAAAAGGTATGTCCACGGAAGTTCGAAGTGGGCCAGCAAGTGTTGAGACGTATTCTTCCGCACCAGGCTGAGGCTAAAGGAAAATTCGCCCAAATTGGCAGGTGCCGTTGATCGTGACGATAGTGTTGTCCAATGGAGCTTTGTATTTGACAAACATAGAAGGCAAATGTGTTGAAATGACCATCAATTCCGATACGGTCAAGAGATATTATGTATGATTTCCTTTGAATTAATTGCATTTGTTTATACTTGGCATATTTTGAAGATTGGAATGACGAAGACATTTTGTTCTACTATCCAAACACTTTATCCGTTGTCACCCCTCTGAGCCTTATTTATTTTCTTTCATACTCCTTTTCTGGAATCAGTAACAAAGATCATAAATAAAAGCGTGGAAGATAAGCGAAGGAAAAAGAGAAAGAAAACAATGAAAAGAGAGAAGAAAAAGGAAGAAGAAAAGGAAAAAAGGAAAGAGAAGGAAAAGAAAAAGAAAAAAACAACAAAAAAGGAAAAGAAAGAAAAAGAGAGAGAGAAAAAAAGAGAAAGAAAAGTAAAGAAAAATAGCAACAACAAAAGTAGTTTCATGAACTACGTTTGACCTGATTCCTTTTAAGGATACGTAGGCAACCTTACGGTTCGGTCCCATCAAAATAAAATCCAAAAGTCCCCAAGCAAGAAACTGGGGGAGAAGTTGTGATTGTTGTAAGAAAGCTAATTCCAGAAGTTGTAATTTTAAACCCATTTGAATTGTTTTGAGCTTGTAATACCCTTTCTTTCTAACCCCACCAAAAGCCCACATTACGGTCCAAAGAAAGACCTTCTGATCAGTCTTCAAGAAATGCCAAGTTGAGCAAGAAGAGGTAATTCATGTCAGGGCCAGCACTTCAGTCCAAGCAGAAAAGGAATAAAAATGAGAAAGTCTTATTGGGGACAACCTTTACGGGCACCGTAAGGCGACGGGAGATGAGAGAAATAAAAAATGAGAGAGTCTTATTGGTGAAAACCCTCATGGCCACCGTAAAGCAAAAGTGAGCTTAGAGAAATAAAAAATAAGAGAGTCTTATTAGTGAAAATCCTCACGGGCACCGTAAGGCGATGAAAGCTGAGAGAAATAAAAAAAGAGAGAGTATTATTGGTGAAAACCCTCATGGGACCGTATGGCGAAAGTGAGCTGAGAGAAATAAAAAAATAAGAGAGTCTTATTGGTAAAAACCCTCGCGGGCACCTTAAAGCGTAAGTGAGTTGTCAAATGAATAAATGAGAGAGGTCTGTGGGTGAAAACTGTTCAGGACACCGCATGATGAACAAGGTTAGGGTTTGGGTAAAGAAATTAGGTTATGAATTCTGGGGCAACAAAGTATGGCAATTGAAAGTTGATTGGGTGGACTGATTGTGCCGATTAGTCCAAAATGCACAGCATGATCAATGGTACCAGTTGTTCCACCCAGATAAGTTTCTTTTCCTTTTCCTTCCTTTTAGTGAGTCGTCCGATTTTGGATTCTCTTTATCCTTAACTCTCAAGGTCATTGTATTTCATTCCTTTTGGGGTTTGTTTATTTAAGATGTTTCAATGTCAGTCTTGTTCAAAACAAAGAAGAAAGGATGTCAAGGCTCACTACCAGCTTCCAAATTGCAAAGTACAGTGGGGCCAAAACTTACCAAAGATGACATCATGCAAAGTAAGATGCAAGGGGTCATCGGAAGTTTCATCGGTGTATTGGTTGGATAATTTCATGGGAGATGCAAAGGTTCGGATAAAGGGGTCAAAAATGTAAAACAACAGTACGGGATAGAACACTCGGGTCGTCAAAAGTCATGGGGTTTGAAAGTCAGTCAGAAATCAAGTGGTTCAGAGCCAGTTCGGGGAAGCATGTCAAAGTAAAACATAACAGCAGAGACCAATTCAGCAAGAATGCCATCAGCTAACCACCATTTTAAACTGACAAGAGTTTTCTTTAATTTGAAACAGGGGCAGAAATTTTGTTTGTTTCAGAGAAACCCACCACATGGAAAGGCAGGCACCAGACAGGTTTGACGGTAAGTTTTCAAGACCCTCCTGGAAAATGGGACTTCGTTTAAATTTCAAAACAATCATAAGTTGAAAAATCTAGCCCAAGGAATATAAGTTGGTTTCAAAGTTTGCATGTTTAAGATGGGATTCACTTAGGAGCTTTCAGGACCCTCCTGAATAATGGGGCCTAGTTTTAAGAATTCCATTAGATAACGAGATTTAGCGTAGGTTCTGTTGTAGGGTAGTATAATTCAGCCGTAAAGTAGTCACTCTTAAGATAAAACTTGACATTTGATTTTTAGGACCCTCCTAGATAATGAGATATAACTTTAATACTTTCTTAGATAACAAGACTTAGCATAAGACCTACCTTCAGTAGATATAATTTAGCTTTAAAAATTTTCTTTTAACTAGGAGTTTTCAGGACCCTCTTAGATAATGGGGATTAGTTTAAACCCTTTTAGACAACAAATGTAGTGGGAGTAATACCTTTAGAAAATGTAACTTAGGTTTGTAATTGTTATTCAATTACGAGTTGTCAGGACCTCCCTGGATAATAGGATTTAGCTTTCAAACTCTTAATATTAGTTGGTAGAATGATTCAATTTAACACTCACCTGTGTGCCAGATGCCCAAACTGGGACAGAGAATTTTCTTTAATTTTGTCTATTTTGTTGAAGTCAGGAGCCCGCCTGGAGAACAAGGGAGCACATTTCAAGTTTAGCAATCAGGAGTCCGCCTGGAGAGCAGGGAATACATTTCAAGTCAACAGTCAGTAGCCCGCCTGGAGAGCAGGGAAATTATTTCAAGTCAGCAGTCAGGAGCCTGCCTGGAGAACAGGGAATACATTTCAAGTTTAGCAATCAGGAGCCCGCCTGGAGAGCGGGGAATACATTCAAGTTTAGCAGTCAGGAGCCCGCCTAGAGATCAGGGAATACATTTCAAATTTAGCAGTCAAGAGCCCACCTGGAGAGCAGGGAATACATTTCAAATCAGCAGTCAGGAGCCCGCCTGGAGAACAAGGGAATACATTCAAGTTCAGCAATCAGGAGCCCATCTGGAGAGCATGGGAATACATTCCAAGTTTAGCATTCAGGATCCCGCCTGGAGAGCATGGAAATACATTCAAGTTTAGCAGTCAGGAGCCCTCCTGGAGAGCATGGGAATATATTCAAGTTTAGCAATCAGGAGCCCTCATGGAGAGCATGGGAATACATTTCAAGTTCAGCAGTCAGGCGTCCACCTGGAGAAAGGAAAAACATCTCAAAGTGTAGATTGGCAGTCAGGTATCCACCTAGAAAAAGGGAAAATATCTTAGATTATAATTCAAGGCGGAAACAAAGAGATCTCACTGGGAGAATACAAGTCAACAAGGCAACAAGAACCACAAGAGCAAGTTTGAAGATATAGATAGGATTTTTGTAATGCATAGATATAGTCTAGTCTAGCTTCTTTTTATTTTGACATGGTGTAATAAGGGGGTTCAGTAAGCAGTAGCAGTAGCAACAACAATGAAATCACAACTTCATGGTAGTCCTAGCTACCAAACATTCCTGAACTACACTAACCTGATTCCTTTTTAGCCAAGGATATGTAGGCAACCTCAGAAGCAGGGTGCAGTCAAATCTTTCAAAAATGCTCCCCATGGAGTATTCAAACGGGCAAAAATCGCTCGTATCTGCTCACATTATCTTTGCCCGAAAACTCTGCGTGTTTCCGAGCAAAGAGGGGCGGCTGTGAGCACGTGATTTTTTCTCTATATAAATTACTCCCATAAATTCAAAACAAAATAATTTCTTTCATTGTTTGTAATTTTGTGGATTTTTGTGGCATTTTCTGTTAATCGTTTGCATTTTGTTTGTGCATTTTAATTATTGAAAAATACAAAAATATGTGCATTTGCATTTAGGATTTAACTTAACATTTTAGGATTAATTAAGTTTTAATTTTGAAAAAAGGGAGAGGAAAAGAATTTTGTGGAAAATAGATTTGAAATAGAAAAGTATTCAAGAACTCAATTTTGGGCCAGCATCACCCAAATTCGTCCAAGCCCAATGAGAACTCTTTCAAAACCCACCCCAAATGGCCTAGGACCCAGTCAGTCGCCCAAGCCCTTGAAACGATGTTGTACAAGCGTGAAACTACATCGTTTTGAGTTCAGGAGTTGAAATAAATCTTAACTCCTCGTTATATCTCATCCAATGGTTCTAAACACTTCCCCATTTTGGCTTAAAATTGTCCTAAAACCTACAGAGACAACCTAGTCTAAACAGACTCCCTCCGTATATATCCCTTATCTCTATAGATCGCCACCACCAGCCGCATGCCGAAAATCGCCTCACGGCAGCGGCGATGCTCCAAACTACTTCAAAACTTCACCTCACAATCCCTATCCCCCCTCATCCTTATCCCACCATCAATTACCCAAAAGTCCCAGCTCATTTGCCTTAATTTCGGATCTGAAATTCAAAAAAATAAAAAAAGAAAACTAAATTCATTATTTTCCTGACTTTAATGATCCTTTAAGCTCGATTCGTGCCGAAGTTTATGCCAATTGTTTGTTCTTGGCAAGAACAGTCAATTGGTATCAATTTTGGCCCATTTCGAAACATGTCGGATTCTAGTCAATTCCTCATTCGCCTGACCAAGCTCGTCGCCTTCATCAATTCGTTCCGGCCAAACCAGTATTACTCTTTCCTTGATTTCTTTTTCTTCATGTCTTTTTATTGATTTCTTTTCTTGCTTCTTGTATGTTTATGTGTTTAATTTAATTTTAGTCAGTTTCTAGTTGTTCCTATGCATGATTATGCTCTTTTGTTAGTTGCTTAGGCCTATGTTCGTCCCTTTTATTTTCATTTTTAAGAGACTCCTGCTTCTCTTCTTTAGGGTTGTTCCATTTTTAAGTTTCATAAATATTGATTTAGACTTCAAAATCAGAGACCCAGCAAAGGGACCTGACCCGCCGGGTTTCCTAATTCCTACACTAATGCTCATAGTTTTGAAGGGTAAATTGGGAATATAGGTAGGGAATCTTTCAATAACCAACTAGGAAGCTTCCTAGAAGCTGGGTGGGGGTTTAACTTGGATTTCAAATTTTTTTTAACTCAGGTTATCTAGGCAAAAATAAGAATTGGAATAAAACTGATTTTCTCATTGTTTCCAAAACTCAAATTGGTTAAACTGGTTTTGCTGTTGTCTGCTGGTTGTTGTTATGTTGTAGAATCCTCACCTCTTTTATTTCATTTTATTTCTAGGTATTTCTTCAGAATTTTAGAGTGAAATTATGGATTTGGTTTTATGCATGAGATAAGTGAGGTGTAAGAAAAGATAGAAATGAAATTTGGGTTAAGCTTTGTGTGAGACATGTGATTCAAGTTATGAATTTGTAAAGGGTTGATACCTTACTATTTAATTAGCCATATCATCTTATTGTGTTTTGATTTATTGTCCAGGCAAGTTTAATCACTTAAGTATAGTCATGGGTAGCGTCTGTGTGTTCTGAAACTGAGATCTTATGTGATTGTGACTGAAACATGATTTTTTATTCTAATTTGGTATGCATAACTGAGTATGGTGGCTACTGAGCTCATGGATGAGGTTGTTTGGTTTGTTTTTGAAAGTGTTTATAGCTATGGTTGTACGTTTGCTGGTTCGGTTCACTCATGTTGTAGTAGTTCTAGTTTAGCTTTTTATCGCTCCTTAATTGCTCTGGGAATCTGCTTTCAGTAGATGTGAGATACAACATAATGTTTTGGTCTTTCTCATACAAACCTGCTATTCTTCAAACATGAACATGTTAGAGTTCAATCAAATCTTGAATGAAACCTGAGTTTGTCTCATAAATTCTCAAAGTTTGATTGTTTCTTTACATTGGATATTTTAACAAGTATAAGTCATATGTTTTTTAAGGCCAACATGAAACCAGGATCCAGTAGGTGAATAAGAATTGGTTGAAGCTTTGAGTTTATTTTTTTGTTACTGGAATTTTAGTGGAAGTTGAATAAATGATACGTGGTTTGCACACCTTGTTAATAAATGTGCTACCCAGAAATCCAATTTCTAAAATAGGGCCCTCATGTAGAGGCCAATGCTTAAGGCGTCGAGATTGGACTTTAGCCTTGATCCAGTTGCATTAAATGCGACTTGTAAATTCTCCGGACCCTTTTAAGTTAGACGATTACCTTTTAAGTTACATCGAGGTGTGCCATACTGGATAAGACATATAGTCTATGGCCCTCCGAGCTTTTAGTTTAAATACCCCTTAAAATAGAATCAAGGTGCGCCGCGCCAAATAAAATCACAAATGCATGGTCCTCTTTAATTATTTCCTTTTAAAAAAAACATACTTAGAACTCGGGACGTGCCATTTAGCGAATTTTCATGGCCCCCGCAAAGTTAACAACGCGTAGTTGCTTTAGGCGCGCAATTTAATAATATTACCTTCCTAAACTCGGGTGCACATTTATGTGACCCAAATCTAAATCTCAAAGTTAGATAAAATGTGTTATGGGCCACGGGTGCATTTATTTGACGTGGCCCGAAATATATTTTAAATAGCGTTGCAATCTTTCTTAGAAAAAAATTAAATAAATGTGGTCAAAAGCCAAAATTGCACATAGGTGCAAAATGTTCTAAAATCAGATAACTAAGCCAATTATAACAGTTGAGCGACTGTGCTAGAACCACGAAACTCGAGAATGCCTAACACCTTCTCCCGGGTTAACAGAATTCCTTGCTCGAATTTCTAGTTCGCGGACTGTTAGACAGAGTCATTCTTTTCCTCGATTCGGGATTTTAAACCGGTGACTTGGGATACCATAAATATCCCAAGTGGCGACTTTGAATTTAATAAAATTAATCTCATTTTGATTGTCCTTTAATTGGAAAAACTCCCTTTATTATACCCCTTATGGGGGTGTATGTAAAAAGGAGGTGTGACATTGACTCATTTGCTATGTTAGCAGATGCCTTCGTGAAAGCACACGTCGGGGCCATAAAGGTGGCCACGAGAAAATCGGTCGTCTTCAAAATAAAATAAAGGAATGATGAGATGCTAAGCGAGTTCGTATCCAGGTTTCAGATGGAGAGAATGGAATTACCGCCGGTCTCCGATGACTGGGCAGTATAGGCCTTTATACAGGGTTTAAATTAAAGGAGCTCGATTGTATCTCGACAGTTAACACAGAACTTGATCGAATATTCAGCTGTGACATGGTCAGATGTGCACAATCGTTGCTAGTCAAAAATCAGGGTCAAGGATGACTAGTTGGGAGCCCCCTCGGGTTCAGTTCATCCTAATAGATTTGCAGCCAAGCCCCTGAGGGATAAAAAACGGTATCAGCCATACGTTGATCGGAGAAACAATGGTCCAAGTCGTAATGCTCCTCGGAAAAATTGGAGGAGCAATTGAGGCTAAAGTTCTCAGGGACTCATGATTAAGAGCGGGTTCGATAAGCATACCGACCCCGCCGAGGCTCCTCGATTATCAGAATAAAACTTCAGCATAGATGCGTCGGGGATTGTCTCAGCTGTCGCGCCCCCTTTTTCCCTTTCCCTATGTGGGGAAGAAGTTCGAGTTTCGACATTCATGGGGTGTAATGACTCGTTTCCTCTTCGAAATTGGGTATTTGAAGAGTCGCCACCTAACGGATTATGGTGCGTTAGGCACCTAGAGCGATTAACTCTTGGGTTGGTTTGAATTACCATAGATTAGGGTAAGGGCTCGAGATAACCTCGAGGGGAAGGTGTTAGGCATCCTTCTTGGTCCACAACTATGGGTCCCGACCGAACTTATATTTACAAATTAGTCCATACAAATAGTTGAATCAAATAAGTTGTAAAGCTCATTGAACAAGTCAAGTAGAGAAATAAAGGTTTGAACAAACTATATAAAATAAAGTTTTAAATAAGGAACGGATTTGGGTTAAGGAGGGGTCCTAGGTTGTTTATCCTATAGGATCACCCTACGCAATGTACGGTAAACACTCCTCAATGAGGGGCTATACGTGACATTAACGCGTAGTCATCATATCCCATGTCTACCCTTCCCATTCCCTTATTGGTCATGGAAAGTGAGTGTTGGTCATTGATTCATATTGCATGCTGCTACCCGTCCCTTCTTAGTGGTCCCGGAGGGAGTTAGGACCTCTACCTATAGGTGGTTGTATACGTACCCCTAAGGTTTTAATGGCAAAAATTTAAGGCTACATTCAAAAATCATCTAGAACTTTCACATAATGGGAGCAAGTAAAAGGCTCATAATTCCTCCTCAAGCAAACATACAGGGAGCACGACTCACACACAAGTAAGGTCTTTATTAATCAAAGTCCTAAAGAAGGATTTCTAAGTGATTACGTAGAAATAAAACACTTATAGATACAGAAGTCATAACCTATTAGTTGCCTAGGACCTCTTCTTTAAAAGCCTATTAGAATTCAGAGACGTTGAGTGACAGAAACAGCTTCAGAGAAATACGGGTTTTGAAAATGCCCTAAGGCTGGCCTATATGCAGTACTGTGTTTATGTTAATGGAGAAACGAACAAGTTTCAAAATAGTCCCTTTTAATACCTATAGGCAGGATATCTAATGAGATTACAACAATTTTGAAAGGACTAATTTTAGAAATGTCATCGCTTAATAAGGCTAGTTTTAAGAAGTAAACTAAGCAAAATGAAATCGACGTTTTAGGCTAATTAGGTTTTCAGACATAAATGCAAGTAGAAATCCCTGTAGGCATCGTATCTAGGCGTATTACTGGTTTTAGTCAATTTTTAGTAATATATGAAAGACTTACTTAATAGGAATTATGTCCTATAGGCATGGTATCTATACTTGAATTGATTTAAAACATGATGGCTTGGAACGTAGAAATATGGGTTCTAACATGACAAATGTAGGATTTTTGAACATGGTTTATATCTGATGCAAATGACATTAAAAGTGAAGTCTTTATAGGCATGATTTCTATTATGATGAAAATGAAATTGAAATTGAAAGTGGAACCCTATAGGAATGATTCTATTATGCAAACGCAATCAGATCCAACAAGAATAAGAACCTTATAGACATGTTTTCTATTGAGTGAAGCAAGAATATTTGAAAATAAATCCTAAGAGTAGGATTTCTACCTAAGTTACCCCACAAAGTATACATCTACCCACCCTTTTACTAAATACCCCAAATATCTGTTTACAAATTATTACAGGCCAATAAATGAATTACATAAGTGAAATGAAAAATCAAGAAGCTATTCTATAGATAGCTTGCAATCAGGCCCAAGTTTCCCAAAGCCTCCAATGGTCTTTCAAACCTCATTTCCATAGACAAATCAGATTCTAGGTGTATCAAAGTTCCCTAAGGGTCTCAAGGACCCCGAGCAATGCTTACACCTAGACTTAATAGCCAAGCATTGAACCAGTGCAGTGTGGAAAGGCCAACCTCAGTACACCAGAGTTTAGAGGGTTCTGAAGAGGATCCCAAGGCAGTACACATACTAGAGGGGGCAGAACTTATTAACTAAGAGTAGAGTGGAAGTGCAGGATACAGGTTGAAGGTAGTTTATTAAAGACTGGACTTAAAAGTCTATTTGAAAGCAGTTAGTAAAGTAATAGAGATTGTTTGAAGGTTAGAGTGATAAACCAGATCATGAACTCAGGATAGGATCACACACATAATCCAAATGAGTTCAATAGTCACACAAGGGGTCAAAGGGCTTAGAGATACACAGGCATTTGGCTGCAAACATATAACCCTAGCAAAGGTATTTGGACTGGTTTGGACATGCTCAGCAATAATTGAAACTGGCATAATCACAAACTAATCAGGGAGAATATAAACACATATGGGGGATAGGGATTTGGAACTCATAAGAGTGGTAAGCACATAGTAGGTTAAAAATAATTGTCCAGGCATGCTTGAATCACACAAGGGAGTACATGAATTTAAAGGGAGGGGAGTCATACTAGCATGCCTAACTACAAACATCACAACAGAACCATAAGTAAAAGCAGGCTAGAAATAAAAGAAACTGAAACAAGAAGAGAAACATATTGTTGAGGCTTTAAATTAACTAGGACATACCAGTAAAGAGAGAAGTAAGCAGAATGAAGGAACCAAAGAGCACAAACAATTAGCCTTGGCTTACAGCCGGCTAATAGTAGCAAAATAACATAAGGAAGAAGGGAGAACATAGATTTTAAATAAGAGAGGAGTTTTGAAAGCCAAGTGTTTGTGTGTCTGTGTTTGTGAAAGACTGAGGGTACTTATAGTTAAAAGTAGGTAGTGAAATAAGGTAGAAATCATAGTAGTACAGTAATTTAAGAACTCAGAATCAATCAGTTAGAGAATCAAGGAAGTACTCCCTTATGTTAAGGGAATCAAGATCAAGCAGAAAGATTCAATACCTTATAAGTCAAGAAGAAAAATTAATGCATGATTAAATAAGGAAGGAGTTAAGGTTCAGTAGGCATAGAGTAGTCAATTAGGACTAAATTAAAAAAAACCCAATTATGGAAAGGCTCAGTAAAACGAAGTACCATAGCAGATAAGGTAATGAAATCAGTTAATTCAAACAGACGAGTAGAATTCTAGGGCTTTGAAGGAAAATCTTTCAATTACCAAAAGTTAAGGAAAATCAAACTCAATCACGGGGAGTTATGATTCTGCATATCTCAACATATAAATAGAGACAAATCAATAGAGGTGGCAAACAAGCACGGCCAATCATATAGGCCAAAAAAAATAAGAGAAGAGCAAACACAGTCATATGGAGGTGATATAAGTAGGCTAAAGATTCAACAAGACATATTTGAAGCATGGTGACCATGAGAGATTAACGAGACCAAGGCAGAGAAAATCATGCTAACGCATAGAGCCAAGGCAAAGAAAATCATGCCAACATACTGAACCAAAGTGAAGAAAATCATGCTAACACACAGAAGCAGAGTAAAGAGAATCAAGCTAAAACACAGAAGCAGAGTGAAGAGAATCAAGCTAACACACAGAAACAAGTAAAGAAAAATCTTTAAAAATTAGGGCTTTTAATATAGTTGAGTTAAAAAGCAGTAGGAATATTGAATCGGTCAATATAAAAAATGGAAAAAGATTTAATCATAAAGAAATCGGTTGAAATAGGTGTAGAAAGCACTTAGAAAAAACCCTAGTTTTCAAAGAAAGTAAAACCGGTTTAGAATAGAGGATCTTTCAGAAGAAAACTCGAGAATAAGAAAATCATAGAAGGAAACAGGATTAAAGCATAAAAATAACATAGATCTGAGAGATCCAGAAGAGAGTTAGGGTTTCAAAAGGAAACCTAAGTAGAAATCGAAAGAACCTGTTGTAACTTCACAAACCGTAACACACATGATGTGATTTTTTCCAAAATCACACCAGAGAAGCCTCGAACAATAGAATCAGAAACCCTAGGTCCAAATCGACATAGCCCAGGACCCTTGAAGGCCTTAGAGATGATGAGCAAGGTGGTGGAGTGACCATTGGAGGCTTGGGGTTTGAGAGATAGTCGCCGGAGATGACCGGAGAAGGAGGTGAGTGGAGGAGTCTAGGGTTAGGTTTGATAGAAGAGTGGAGATGAGAGAACCTCTGAAGACGGCGCCTTTGTAAAAATGACTTAGGGTTAGGGGTCGTTTGGAAATTAAAAAGGAAAGGGGGAATAAAGGTTGTTGATCTAAAGGATCAACGACCAGGATTTTATGATGGCTTGGGTTCGATAGGAGTAATTGGGGTCTGGTTCGGGTTAATTGATTAGGAGATTGGGCTGGTAATTGGTCCGATTTTGGCTACAATTGAAAGCCAATTTTGGCTATGATTTAAATAGCCAATTTTTCCCTATTTAATTTATAAAACATAATAGGTAATTTTTGGAAAATAATTTAAGGTGCCAAAATGATTTAAAATATATAATTAATAATTTAAAAATACAGGTCCAATTTTATGCATATAAAATATAATTATATCTTTTATTATATGTAATTTACCATAAAAATAATAAATATAATTATAAAAATACATAAAAATTACATTAGCAATATTTTGGAACAAATATATAAATAAAATAAATGAATTATCAAAACAATAATTTTGGAAATAATTATTCTGGATTTTATGGATAAAAGGGGAGAAAATAAATTAATTTAAACCTTTAAAATTATGGGAAAAATAACGAAAGCCTTGTGATGCTTATATATATATATGCTATTTTGAAGGCTTTTATACATATTTAAAATATATAGAAAAAAATTGGGTATCAACAGCTGCTCTTCTTTACCCGGGAAGGATGAAAGAGTTTTCGGATATAGAAATGATGGCCAATTTTGACCGGATGGAATGCTTTGAAAGACAGACGAGCTCCAGTTTTTGAGTTGCCTACATATCCCTGGTTTTATAGGAATTAGGTCATGTGTAGTTCTGGATTCACCTGCGGAGTATGTCGATGAAATTTTTGTAAGAACGGACACGAGATGTGGAAACGGCTGCAGTGAGCGTTTAAGGCTCGGGAGGATTGGAGGGAATCAGAGCAAGATTGCTCCTGCTAGGGGATAGCGGTTTCATACTCGTTACCTGTAGATAAAAGATGCTACAAACGTATTTGCAAAAATTTAAACATGATGCAAATTCCCTTTAGACAATGAAGGTTGTCTTCAGAAGGTTAAAAATGACGTCCTTGGACCATGACGTCTTCGGCCATGAATTGTTTGATGATGGATTCGCAGGCCATGAAATGATGTTCTCGGACTATGAAAATGGTGCCTACGAACCATGACACCTTTGAATAATGATATGCAAATTTGAAAGATCCTCGGGCCATGGCGTGGTATCTTCAGCCTATTAGGATGGTGCCTTTAGACTATGACGCCCTTGGACAGATTGGCGATGTTTCAGCCCATGATATGCAATAATATGATGTAACAAGACAAGTCTTAGTCTTGCGAAATGGAGGACAGAGCTTAGCCTGATTGAAAAGCAAGTAGATGGTAGTAGAAAATAGAGCAACATTGGTGCAAAGAGGGACAATGTTTAGTCCCGTGCAAGTGGGGAGGCAAGGATTATCATAATGCAAATGAGGAGACAAGGATTAGCCTCATGCAAATATGGAGTCAGGGATTAGACTCATGCAGGAATGGACATAGAGCTTAGTCTTATGCAAAGAGAAGACAAATATGGAGGTAGAGCTTAACCTCATGCAAGATGCGGGACATGGCTTAGTCCCATGCCAATAGAAGGCAGAGCTTAGCCTTATGCAAATATGGAGGCAGGGCTTAGCCTCATGCAAAATGCGGGACAAGGCTTAGACTCATGCAAATATGGAGTCATGGCTTAGACTCATGCAAATATGGAGTCAAGGGTTAGACTCATGCAAATATGGAGTCAAGGATTAGACTCATGCAAATGTGGAATCAGGGCTTAGACTCACGCAAATATGGAGTCAAGGATTAGACTCATGCAAATATGGAGTTACGGATTAGACTCATGCAAATGGGGAGTCAGGGCTTAGACTCATGTAGGATTGGAGACAAAGCTTAGTCTCATGCAAAGAGAAGGCAAATATGGAGGTAGAGCTTAACCTCATGCAAGATGTGAGTCATGGCTTAGTCCCATGCAAATGGAAGGCAGATCTTAGCCTTATGCAAATATGGAGGCAGGGCTTAGCTTCATGCAAAATGCGGGACAGGGCTTAGTCCCATGCAAATATGGAGTCAAGTATTAGACTTATGCAAATGTGGAGTCACGGCTTAGACTCATGCAAATATAGAGTCAAGTATTAGACTCATGAAAATGTGGAGTCAGGGCTTAGACTCATGCAGGATTGGAGACAAAGCTTACTCTCATGCAAAGAGAAGGCAGATATAGAGGTAGAGCTTAACCTCATGCAAGATGTGGGACATGGCTTAGTCCCATGCAAATGGAAGGCAGTGCTTAGCCTTATACAAATATACGGGCATGGCTTAGCCATATGCAAAATACGAGACATGTCTTAGTCCCATGAAAATATAGATTCAAGGATTAGACTCATTCAAATGTGGAGTCAGGGCTTAGACTCATGCAAATATGGAGTCAAGGATTAGACTCATGCAAATATGGAGTCAGAGACTAGACTCATGCAAAGAGAGAATAGAAAATAAGGGTAGAGTATGTCTTAGCTTGGAGGTATATTCAATGTCTGACGACTGGATGGATGATGAATTTGCTATGCATGCGAATGATATCGTCAAATGTGCCTCCGTTAAAAAAAATCATAAGTTTCATGAGGGGAGGTTGGTTCTTGCTTCGCCTGCTGGCCTTGCTCTGCTCCTCTTTGGAAGCCCACTTTGAGTTCCCCTAGGTAGCACCTGACTGTTAAAAAAATAGATTTTTTGAAAAATATGCATTCATTGATAAAATAGAATTGTTTTGGAAGAGTATTGATATATCAAGTAACTTTTAATGAACTAACGACTGTGACACATTTCAAAGGCACTGCAGCTTTCTTATGTTAGAATTTTGAGGGCCCTCCTCAAAACTCTGCCCCAGTTTGGTAGATGATTTCTAAGCATTTATGGATGGCGGACCTTGCTGAATCTTCTTTCCTTCTCAAAATTCTACCTAAATTTTGACTGATTACTGTCTTTCTGACGCGCGTCGGCATTGGCTGGACTTGCTTTGGAATTTTGAGGACCCTCATCAAAGTTCTTCCTCAGTTTCTGATTTGGGGGGGATGGATATTTTACTATGATATGATTGAGCCCATAAGGATGCCTATGTATCCCCTCTTAAACGGGAATTAGGTCAAGCGTAGTTCAATTACATCATAAAGAAATATGAAATAATCTAGGCATAGTATCTCTTGACTGCATTTGAATTGATTGGTTTTGGCCAGATCTCTCCATACATCTCTACAAGTATGAGTGCTCTGCCTGTTAGTACTATGTGAACCATATACAAACCTTTCCAGTTGGGAGAGAATTTCCCTTTGTCTTCATTTTGATGTGGAAAGATCTTCTTCAATACCAGTTGTCCTAGTGCGAACTGTCTTAGTTTGACCCTTTTGTTGAAAGCTCTGGACATTCTGTTTTGATAGAGTTGGCCATGGTATACTGTGTTCATCCTCTTTCCATCGATAAGGGCCAATTTTTTATAGCGACTTTTTGCCCATCACATCGCTGAGTTCAGCTTCCTGTATGACTCTTAAAGAAGGAATATCTACCTCGGTTGGGATAACAACTTCGGTACTATAAATTAGCATGTAGGGGGTTGCCATGGTTGACGTGCAAAATGTGGTGCGATACCCTAACAGAGCAAAGGGTAACTTTTCATGCCACTCCTTGTGATTCTCTACCATTTTCCTTAGTATCTTCTTAATGTTCTTGTTGGCAGCTTCTATGGTTCCGTTCATCTAAGGTCTGTAGGTGGTGGAATTCTTGTGCTTGATTTTGAAGGTTTCACATATAGCTTTCATCAGATCACTGTTGAGTTTGGCGGCGTTGTCAGTGATAATGGACTCAGGAACTCCGAATCGGCAGACAATACGAGCCTTGACAAAATCTGTGACGACCTTATTGGTTACAACATTGTAAAATGCAGCTTCTACCTATTTTGTGAAGTAGTCAATGGCTACCAGAATAAACGGATGTCCGTTTGAAGTAGTGGGCTCAAATGGACCAACAACATCCATTCCCCAAGCGACGAATGGCCAAGGTGAGCTTGTTGCATTGAGCTCGTTTGGTGGCACTTTTATCATGTCGGCATGTACTTGACAGTGAAAGCATTTGCGGACATACTGAATACAATCTGTCTCCATGGTCATACAGAAGTAACCCGCCTGAGTATCTTCTTGGCCAGAACAAAACTATTCATGTGCGGACCGCATGTCCCATCGTGCACATCCTCTAGTAGCTTAGAAGCTTCCCTTGCGTCAACACACCTTAGTAAACCCAAATTCGGAGTTCTTCTGTACAAGTTCCCTCCGCTATGGAAGAAGTGATTTGACAATCTCTGGAGCGTGCATTTTTTATGTGATTTGCATGCTCCGGGTATTCTCCTTTTGATAGTTACTCCTTGATGTCATGGAACCAAGGATTTCCATCGGCTTCTTCCTCAACATTATCACAATATGCCAGATGATTATGGATCCTCGCTGGAATGGGATTAATATAGTTCTTATCTGGATGTTGTATCATTGATGACAAAGTGGCTAATACGTCGGCGGACTCATTCTGAATTCTGGGCACATGTTGAAATTCTATTTTCGTGAACCTCCTTTTCAATTCCTCCACATGGTGCAGATATGGCAGTATCTTGGAATTCTTGGTAGCCCATTCTCCTTGTACCAGGTGAACAAGAAAATCTGAGTCGTCGATCACCAATAACTCGTGGATGTTCGTGTCGACTGCCATGTTGAGCCCTAATATGCAGGCTTCATACTCTGCCATATTGTTGGTGTAGAGAAATCTGAGTTTAGCAGATACCAGATAATGTTGACCGGTTTCTGATACCAAGGCTACTCCAATGGCTACTCATTTGAAATTTGTAGCTCCGTCGAAGAACATTCTCCAACCGCCGTATGCTTCTGTAATGTCTTCTCCTACAAATGATACTTCTTCATTAGGAAAATATATTTTGAAGGTTTCGTATTCCCCTCCCACCGGATTTTCAGCGAGGTGAACTGCCAACACTTGTCCTTTGACCGCCTTTTGAGTTACATAGATGATGTCGAAATCACTCAATAGTATCTGCCATTTAGCCAACTTCCCCGTAGGCATGGGCTTCTAAAATATGTACTTTAGAGGATCCATCCTGGATATGAGGTATGTAGTGTATGCACAAAAATAATGCCTCAACTTCTGGGTTGTCCATGTCAAAGCACAACATGTGCGTTCAAGTAGAGAATACCGTGCTTCATAAGGTGTGAATTTCTTACTCAGGTAATATATGGCTTGATCCTTTCTTCATTTCTCATCATGTTGTCCCAAAACACATCCAAAGGCTCCATCTAACATGGATAGATAAAGTAGCAAAGGTCGTCCTGGTTCTGGCGGGACCAGAACTACAGTGTGGACGGGTATTCCTTGATCTTATCAAAAGCTTTCTGACAATCCTCAGTCCAACTTTTCTTGGCATCTTTTCTCAGCATCATGAAGATGGGTTCACATATTACTGTGGAATGTGCTATGAATCAGCTGATGTTGTTAAGCCACCCCAGGAAGCTCATCACGTCGTTCTTACTTTTGGGTGGTGGTAATTCCCGAATAACTTTGACTTTAGTTGGATCTAGCTCGATCCCTCGACGACTGACAATGAATTCCAGTAACTTTCTTGCCAAACACCGAATGCACACTTTGCGGGGTTCAACTTCAAATTGTACCTCCTGAGCCTGTCGAAGAATTTTCTCAAGTCTGCTATTTGATCTGTGGCCCTTTTGGATTTGATAATGACGTCATCCACATACACCTCTATTTCTTTGTGTATCATATCACAAAAAATGGTCTTCATAGTTCTCATGTAAGTGGTCCTAGTGTTCTTCAGAACGAATGGCATCATTTTGTAACAGTATACTCCCCAAGGCGTGATAAAAGCTGTCTTCTCGGTATCTTCCTCATCTATCTAGATCTGGTGATAACTTGTGAAGCAATCCACAAAGGATTGGAGTTCATGCTTAGCTCAGTTATCGATCAGGATATGTATGTTTGGCAGTGGAAAATCGTCTTTGGGACTTGCTCTGTTTAAGTCCTGATAATCAACACAGACCTTGATCTTCTAGTCTTTCTTCGGAACTGGCACGATGTTAGCTAACCAAGTTGGGTATTCAATCACCCTGAGAAATTTGGCTTTGATTTGCTTGGTAACTTCCTCCTTGATTTTCAAGCTCATGTCTGGCTTGAACTTTCTGAGTTTTTGCTTGACTGGCGGGCACATTAGATTGGTAGGAAACTTGTGAGCTACTATAGATGTGCTCAAACCGATCATATCATCATATGACCATGCAAATTTATCTTCATATTCCTTTAGAAAATGGATGTATTCTTCCTTCTCGGTTGGTGACAAGTGAATGCTGATGCGGGTCTCCTTGACGGTCTCGGCGTCTCCCAAATTTGCCACTTCTGTTTCATCCAAGTTGGATTTAGGCTTGTTCTCAAAATTCTCAACTTCCCTGACAATTTCCTCGGGTATCTCATATTCTTCCTCTGAGTCACTATTCTCATGTTGCATTGCCTTATTACATGTCACAATCACTGGTTCATCACGAAAAGTAATAATAACACCAGGGACTCGGCGGGCTCGGGATGGTATGACGGTCCAGTTTCTGAGAATAGCTCCCTTTGCCACAGTCTGAATGGAGAGGCCTTCTTCCTCTTCCTCCTCAATTATGACACTGCAGTCCATATCCTCATCTTCTAGGAACAGGTCTTTCAGCCCAGCTAGTACTTCTTCTTCAGCAGTTCCCCATATTGTGTTTGCCTAATGGAAAGCTTGTTCTAAACGGGGTATCGGTTGCTCAAGAGGGTAATATGGTCCACACCATGGAGGTGACCATTCCTATGCTACTGCCATGTATACTGGTATCCGAGCCCAAAGGCGGTACCATGATTTTTCAGTCGTATAGGCGTGGTGATACCCTGGAGATTCTTTCCTAACCCTTTGTCGGGTTCTTATCCGGAGCATTCTAGTATGCTTTCTATTTTTTTACTCCACCACGTATCCTGATCGACGACATTGACCCATTCAATGTGATGATAGGTTTCCCCTCCTAGCCTCCTTCTGTGTCCGATGGCCAGAATGGTTCGACTGGTGTAGATGGGATTGCTTCCGTCTCCATGAATGATTACCTCCTGATAGTTCCATTTGAATTCTATGGCTTGATATATTTTGGAGGTCACGACTCCAGCAGCATGCATCCATGGGCGGCCCAACAAAATATTATACGAGGATGGTATGTCAAGCACTTGGAATTCAACGTCGAACCAAGTTGGTCCCATCTGCAAGCAAAGGTTGATTTCCCCGATCGTGGCCCTCTGGGACCTATCGAAAGCCTTCATATTCATACTTTCGGTCAATATTTCATGGAAACCTTTATCCAACCTTTCCAGGGTGTCCAACGGACAAATGTTTAGACTCGAACCTCCATCAACCAGGACCCTGGCTATGAACTTGTCTTCAAATTGTACCGTAGTGTGCAATGCTCGATTGTGATTCAGACCTTCGGGCGGAAGCTCATCTTCATGGAAGATAATCTTATGGCTCTCCAGCGCCTGACCGACCATGTTGGCCATTTCTCCACCAGTGATATTATTGGGTACATAAGCCTCACTCAGTACTTTCATCAAGGTGTTCTTGTGTTCCTCTAAATTCTATTCGAGAGGATAGATATCTGAGCAGGGACTTTGTTCAGATGATCAACAATAGAATTCTTTCGCTTGTACTTTCCTCCACAATTCATCCGGTTTGGTCTCAATGACAGGCTGCCTAGTAGTGGCATCCTTACTTGAACCTCCCAGGTGTTCAGCCGTGTAGACTCTTCCAGTTCTAGTCATCCCTTGTGTAGTGTCAGATTCCTCTATATTAGCCTTCCCTTTTCATCGAGCCTCGGTGACATAATCCCAGGGTATTGCCTTTGAGTTGAATAAGGGTGTGGTTGATACCATCACAGTAAAAGGTGTGACCATTTCTACTTCAACTGTAGCGAAGGTGGCTGCAGGCAGAGCTACTTCCACCTCGAATGGAAATGATGCAGTTACCTCAAGGTCAATAGGTGCCTGAGTCTGAACCATGATAGGAGTGAGTTTAACTGCAACCTTAAAGTCATCGTCCTCTCGGATAAGCCCGAGCCATTCTTCATTTGTTTCTATAACATGTACACCGTCACCTCTATGATCAGGGAAGGGATTGTTACGGACGTTAGGTGCATCTTCCTTTGCTTGTATGACCTTTTTGTCGATGAGTGTCTGAATCTTATCCTTCAATGTTTGGCACTCCCAGTGGTGTGCCCTTTTATACCAGAATGGTATGCACAGGTTTTGTTCGGATTGGCCCATTGGGATGGATTTTATAGTGCCATAGTAGGAATAGGAGTGACGTAACCTGCGACCTTTAACCTTTCATACAATTGGTTGATAGGCTCAGCAATGGCGGTGTATTGTCTAGGTGGCTTGCAATCGAAATTGGGTCTTGGTCTTGGATAATTCTGGCAATTTGGTGGTGATTGGAAGTGGGATGGTTGGTAATTATAGGTGTGATAGATAGTGGATGGTTGAGAATATCTGGGAGATGAGGGTTGATATGTAGTGATGATGCTTAGTATGCGGGTGAAAATGCTTGGTTTGTAAGCGGAGGTGTTTGGTATGTCGGTGGAGGTGTTTGGTATGTGAGTAGGGGTATTTGGTATGTGAGTGGAGTTTTTGGGCCTTGGTCCACCATTATTGTCCCAACCTCCCTTTTCTTTGATATACCATCTGATTGGAGTGCCTTGTTCGTGGCTTGTAGTGCCTCGAAATTTGTTACCATTTCGCTCTTGATTCCTTCCTTGATACCTTCCCCGAGTTTGATGATATCAGAGAATTTGTGATTTTCGATAACCATTAACCTTTCATAATATTGCGGATCCTGTGCTCTAACGAAGAACTTATTCATCTGTTCTTCGTCCAAAGTGGGCCTGACCTTGGCGGCTTCCGACCTCCAATGAGTAGCATACTCGCGGAAAGTCTCAATAGGTTTCTTCTTGAGGTTCTGAATGTAGAAGACATCAGGTGCATTTTCTGTGTTGAACCTGAACCGGTCCATGAAATCTGACGCCATGCTCACCGAACGGTACCATTTCTTGTGGTTCTGGCTGATATACCAAGACAACGCGTCCCCAGTAAGACTCCTCATAAAGAGCTTCATTCGAATCTTTTCATCTTTTCCATCCCCCATAAGGTTGTCACAGTATGTCCTTATGTGAACCCTAGGATCACCTATACCATCGAATATTTCGAACTTGGGAGGTTTGTATCCCTCTGGAAATTCCACATCGGGCTGTATGCATAGATCTTCATAATTCAGACCTTCTACTCCACGTATCACCTTCAACACCTTGAACTCGGCTTGTTAACTTCTTGAGTTCTTCGGCCATGTTCTTAATGAGCAGGTCCTTTTCAGAGGGTTTCAATACACAGGAGATTGGCTGGGTAGAATGCAGTGTAGTTTCCATGTATATAGGGTTGCTCTGATGGGTGCCAGGAACTTGGGTATAGTGATGGTCATTAGGGGAGTTTTGTGGATCTGGAATTAGTAGTGGCGTGTTTTGGGGAGTATGGTAAGTGGTGGTTGGTGGGTACGGGATTGGTTGGTGCTGTTGTGGTGGAGTTGGTATCGGCAATAGATTGATATTTTGTGGCAGAGTTGCATATTGATTTGGTATTGTAGGATTTTGTGGCTGTTGGTTTTGTGTGTTTTAAGGAGGTTTTGGGTTCTTTGCGTCTTGTTGGTGGATATCAGGGACATTGAGGGTGAGTGACAAGTTTACCAAATTGCGGACCTGCTCAAGTTCTCCTTGCAGTTCTAGTATCTTTTGTTCTAGTCTTAAAACCAGGTCATTCGGGGTAGGAGTACTATGGCCATCGGAGGTATCTACGTTCTCAATGTTTTCCTCTCGAATTCCACTTAAGTCGTCCATCTTTGCTTTCCCTTTGCTTTTTGTTCTATTTAGAGGAGGAGAAGGTGGAGGGCCTCTGGATCTGGTATGATATACTGATGAGGCCAGTATGGATGAACGAACCTATGGGGATAGGAATAATAATAAAAAAAAAATAATCAAAACAAAAGGTAACAAATTAGTGGGGGTCCTGAAATGTTTGCAATATTTAAACACATAGTGCGAGATATAAACTCGTATCCTAATTTGGGAACCTCATTGTGCCCGAGGTAGGCCTAGAGACAAATAAATTAGGAGAACTTCAAATGGCAATAAATGCTTCATTTCATAACAAAAAAGTAGACGAATCCAAAAATGATACTAACATAATTAAAAAAAAAGTCATTATTGGAACTTGGCCTTATTACATTTAAGAAAAGAAAGTAAATCTAATCTATTTGGTCCTAGAAGGACCTTCCCCAAATTCGATCTTCCGGACTCCATCAAATAGATCTCCCAGTTTGCGCAGTCCAAGCAGCAAGTAGGCTCAGGCCAGATGTCCTCCCTCGACTCCTTCAACATTCTGACAGTTTTCAATCCTTTTTATGACTTTTCCCTCTAGCTCCACTATTCCTCGCTCCAGGTATTCCAGCTTCCTATTGGAAATGACTGCCATATCTTTCCATTCCTCGATCAACCTTACGTTCTTCTCATGTATCTCTCGATTCTCATTTTCAGAGTCGTGGACTCTCTTGTGCAGCCTGTTGTATTTGACCTGGGCTTTAGCTTTCTCATCTATGATTCTATTCCCTCGACCAGTCCCTGGTGTCACTGTTCCTTTCATATTGTCCTCCAACCATGCAGGGTAGAGAGACTCGCACCCCGCGTCATATCTGTCTAGATCAACAATGTTGTTCTCCATAATGATTTTGCAGTGCCACATGTGCTGAGCTTGGTACTTGTAGGGTATGTCATCCTCTTGGAAATCTACCCTGAAACGACCCATCTTGACAACCCTCGGTACAACCTGCTTTGTGCCTGCTTGCATTATAACTCGTATAGGGACATATGGATATATTCCTCTCAACTCGATCAACACCAAATGCGGAGAATCCTTGGACCTGATAATGAACTCGTCCGTTGGAAACAATTCAACTATCCATTGCACTTGTTCCTCAGTCAGATTGTCGAAGAACTCTACCTATTCGCTAGCCCTTTTCGGCTGAGCAAATCTGTCCGGAATGTAGGTCATCTACTTAGGGTGATGGAAAGCAATATGGTCATTCCAAGCCCTTTGCGAAAATTCTTGGTGATAGACCCTTCTGGAGATGCTCCAACACCCATAATTGCAGCAATAAATTGCAGCCCTCGAAATGCTGGACCCCTCTTTGACAATGCTCCAGGGACCTATTGATATCAGCAGTGATCATGGGGACTATGGTATATGTCTGTCCATTAATCCCCTCCATCAGAGTTTTGGCGACCATGGCCAACCTGGTTTGGATTCTTCCTTTTTTTTATATAGGGAACACTATGATCCCTAGAAAGCACACGATGAACACGAACACTCCATGGTGGATGTGATCAAGTGAAGTGAGGGAAATTTCATCATGATAACTTTGGAAAGACTTGTTGTGGCCATACCTCTCGTAGAGATATTCAAAAGGTATGTAGGAGTCCTTTAGGCACACTAGGTCAACATTCTTTTGCATCCCCATCATTTTCAAGAATCCCCTACCTGTATGGTTTTTCGGTACTAAAACTGTCCCAAGTCAACCCTACAAGTCCTCCGATTTCCTCTAGGAGCGGTGTCATTTCTGTGTTGCCAAAACGGAACACGACTCTTTCACTCTCCCAGAATAGGGTGGCAGTCTCGATCAATTTCTTGTTTCGTTCAATATGTAGCAGGGAAGGCAAATTACCCAGATACTTTTTCACATACTTCTTGTCACTGGAGGAAAGATCTTCCCACCAACTTAGCAACAATGGAGGGATATTGCTAACCATATTGAATCTAGGGACTTCGTGCCTTATTTTCTACAAAATAAAAGGGCTAGACCTCACCCCCATCGAACTCGACTATTTATATATTTATGATCAGCGTATTGGTATTTAGTTCTCCAAATTAATGCACAGAACATGATTAAGTCCATTAGGATTATGAAAAACTCAGTGGAATTTGGATAAGGCTTATCTTAAAGGATCATTATATGGACAACATAAATGATCCGACTAGGTTTGACCATGATGCATGCACAATTTAAATAGAGTAAGGTCTCTATGGGTTTTAGACTGGTACCCTCAAGCGAACAACTTGAGAGGGAAGGCATAGAACCTTCTACTGCACTGCTGATCGACTATTTTTACCGCAAATAAGCCTTTCCAAATTTAAGGGTAATAAATAGGAAGAGCGCAACCACACATTAAAGTGTTGCTAAACGATTTGAGACGCACATGTGGAATATGATGTGGAGCATGATTTATGCAGCAATTAATAATATGTAGGCAAGTATTTTTACATAGAAAAAATAAATACAACATTTGAATAATTGAAAATAATGTTATGAGAAAAGAAAACAAAGAGACAAGTCAGTTTTCAGGGTAATAAAGGAATCATAAATGCTTCAAAAATAGACAATTAGATTCAGATAAGGGAGCAGGGTATGGGATAAGCATGTTTGGACTGATTTGTAAAAACAAGTTTGTTATGGTTGTCGCGCCCCCTTTTTCTCGCGAATTGGGTTTATAGAATTTTGGGATAGGACAACTCGTTCCTTTCGGGAACTAAGTTTTGTATTTTTTGAAGAGTCACCACCTAATGATTAAAGGTGCATTAGGACACCAATGGAGTTCAATTCTAAGTTTGTTTGAATAACCAGAGATAGGGGTAAGGGCTTGACATTATCCCAAGGGGAAGGTGGTAGGCACCCCTTGGGATCCACTAGTGTGGTTCCCGGCCAGATAGTCTATTGTGAATTTAGCTAATAGACAACTATGGGCTCAAATATTAGGGGATTTAAATTTAAACACATAAAAGAAAGAGCAATTAAAAGAAGAGTTTTAAAAAAGAATTTGCAAACTAAAGGGAAAGGGGGTCCTAGGTTTATATTTAATATGGATCACATCAATGCGATACCCGATATGACACTCCTCAAAATAAGGGATACGCGTGGTATTAGCGCACCAATAATCATATCTATATCTACCCTTCCCATCCCGTTAAGGTATTAAAGCACGAATTGGTCTTAATGCATGATATTACCCGTCTCATTCCTTTCAGTCCCGGAGGAGCTTAAGACTACTATTCCTAAAGGGGAGGGATATTAGGTTGATTGGTTTCAAAGGGTAAAAATCTAAGGCGACATACAAAATACATACTGCATGTTGAGGAAAAACATATAAACAGATAAAAGCCCATATACCCCTCTTTAAACAAAAAAGCACATAACTGCCATGACTTGCACATAATTTTTAGGTCTGATTAAAACACTAAAGACGAGGGGAGTTTGATGATTGAAGCAGATCTATTTATTACATAACTCAAATAAGAAGTCTGAATCAGGCCTGCCTGCTGGTTGTAGCAATTGACAAAAGAGTATTCAGTTTTATGGTTATTACTCTAAGTCTTGCCTAAGTGTTTAGATGAGGTCCTATAGGCATGATATCTACTTAATTCATAATAACTCAAAATGAATTGTGTGAAATCCTATAGGCATACTTGCTAAACCTCGTTAAGTGAGGGAATTAGATTATTTAATACTGACTCAAAATAGACTGATTTTAAATAAGACTAGTTTCAGATTCTGCAGGCGGTGATATCTATTACTACTGATTAAAACCCTATGGACATGATATCTAACATTGAATGCGAATAGAACAGACCAGATTTACTTGGGAATTCCTATATGCATGATTTCTATATATTACTGATTTCGACATTATGAACATGACACTTATTTATAGCCGTTTATAATCTAAAACACGATATCTAAGTGGCATGCATAATTTAAATAAGTCCTATAGGCAGGTTATCTAGGTGTGAAATTGATGATGAAGAAAATGAGATAAACCCTATAGACATGGTGTCTAAAATGCAGAATTGAACATACAAAATTTTTAAAAAATGTCTTATGGGCATGTTTTCTACCCTTGAGCATACATAGTTACCCAACCCTTTTTATTAGCCATCCCAAATGTTTATTAAAAATTATTACAGACCAAAAATAATGAATTACACTAGAAAAGTACAAAGAAAATTTACAATCAGAGGAAACCTGATTCTTGACTTCCTTTCAAAGTTATGGAATAAACCACCTCAAAAGCCATTGATCCAAAGCCTTTCTCAGACTTGAGTGTGTTAGAGTTCCCTAAGGGTCTCAATAGGACCCCGGGCAGTGCTCACACCCAAGTTATATAGCCAGAATAGAGATAAGTGTAGTGTGGAAAAGCCAGCCCTTATGTGTCCAAGTTCAGAGGGAGCTCATGGGTCCCAAGGCAAGACTCACATGGGGGGGGAGGGGGGACAAAACTTAAATTCTAAGAAGAGAGTGAAAGTGCATAAACAGAGTTTAAAAAAGATTGAGGGAATAAAGGAGAGGGTACATGGAGACAACCATTGGCATTTCACAGAGTTAATAGCCTCATACAAAAGGGGTCGGGTGATTGGGAATCCATTGCAATGAGCCTACACACTTAGGAATGTGTTAGATTTGGGCATGTACAATAATGGGAAATGCTGACATGTCTATAAACCAATCAGAACACATAACATATGAGAGAAACATGGAGATTATGATCCCAAGGGAATCAGGTTTGGGTCATGCACAACAATGTCCAATCCTGTCATGCCCCAAACCAACCACAAGTATTAAACATATTGGGGTAGGGACTTAGGATTCACAGATCATGATATATTAATTCAGAACAGGAAATGGGGAAATTACAGCATGCTTAACAATGGTACTAGGTTAAATACAAACCGTAGACAAACAAGGATGCAAGAAACAGTAAATAAGCATGTTGTTTTTGGGGTAGAAACTTAACTAGAACATACCAGTAAGAAATGCAAATGCAGAGAAAAATAAGCAAGTTTCCCACAGACAAGCCTTGGCTTTCAGGCGGCTAGGTAAGGCAGCAATATAGTAGCAACAAAGAAAAGAGAGAGATTTAGTGGAGTGTGTGTTTGAACTCAAGTGTTTTTGCCTTGTGTTCGTGTCTTTGAAAGAAAAGGAGTATAGGGTATTTATAGTTTTTAAAAACAAGAGAGAGGTAATAAGCTACAAAAATGGAAACAATCACGATTCAGAATCAATTATACAAGTGATTGCCTTTAATTAAGGGATCACTTGCTTAACGGGCAGTGACAGGTTCAATATAAGGAAAGAAATCAATTTGTCAGCTGGCTATAAATAAGTGTCATGTTTAACAGGCGAGTGAAATCAAAATTTCACAAAGGAAAAGTTTGAAATCAGTCACAAGTTTGAAGATCAGTCAAAGAAGGAAACTCAACATATAAATATGGTGCAAAAACACTATACATGCGACGCCAAGCCTGTTGGCAAAAGGAAATAGCATACAATATTAGCACAAATTCAGTAGATAGCAACATTCAAAGCATAATAGTCCAGTAGGTCAAGTCACATTGAATCAGTAGTGAAGAAAATATAGAATATCAAAGGCATGCGAAGATCTCACAGTAGCAGGTGAGGAAAACCCCTTTTAAAAAATTAGGGTTTCGAGTATAATCAAGTTTTAGAGAAGATAGAAAACCAGATTCAAAAGATTCACACAAAGGAATAAGAGATTTTGAAAGTAAGAACTTCAAATCGAGCCATGAGTTAAGCTAGCAGTCTCATACCCAAAGCCATATGGTTTTCAACAATAATAGAGTTTTAAAAGATGGATAAACAAACAAATCGGACAAAACTCAAGCAAACAAGCATTCGTCTAATAAACAGTCAAAGGAAATTAGGGCTTTAGCATGCAAACTCTAATAGAAGAACGATATGAGCAAACATAACAAAACATGTAAAAAATTAGAGAAAGGTTTTAAATTGACTTAACAAGAACCCTAATCAGAAAAGATAAGGGCTTTTGAAAGCAGAGTTTTAAAAAGAAACTTCGAGAAAAATGCTTAGAGGTCCAAAGCAAACATAGATCTGAAGTAGATCTAAATTGGGGGTTCAATTCAGGCTATAATTGATATATAATTGGGCTAGATTTTAAATAGCCAATTTTTTCCTTTTTATTTTATAAAAAATAGTAAATTAATTCCTGGAAATAAATTAAAAGTACTAAAATGATTTGTAACACATAATTATAAATTTAAAAATACTGGACTTAATTTTTATAGATATAAACACAATTAAATCTAAAAAAGGGCTAAAATTGCAACTATATGCAATTTAGCTTTAAAATACTAAATAAACTTGTAAAAATGTACAGAAAATATCTTAACTATATTTTAGTGTATATATGAGAATCCAATAAATGCATCACCAAAATGATATTTTTGAGAATTATTATTGGGGTTTTATGAATAAAATAGGGGAATAAATTGGTTAAAAAATATTTTAATAATTAAGAAAAAATAATAAAATATTGGAACATACTTATATATGCATACATATACTATTTTAAAATATTTTTCATATTAAAAATATACAGGAAAAATTGGTATCAACAGCTGCCCCTCTTTACCTAGGAAGGATGAAAGAGTTGTCGGGTAAAGATATGATTGCTAATTTTGACTGAGCGAAATGGTTCGAAGAGGTTTAGGTCGCGGAGACTTTCGAGAACGGACACAATATTCAGGATGTGGGAATGGTTGATATGGCTGCAGGAACTAGAGCAGGATAGCTTCTGCCAAGATGGTCGTTGCTCACCGGTTTACCTGCAAATAAGCAATACAAGCATATATTGTGCATAAATTTAAACATGATGCAATTTCTGTCGGACCATGAGGATTGTATTTGAAGGTTAGAATGACATCCTTAGATCATGATGTACTGGCCATGAAACGTATAATAGAGGATTCGCAGGCCATGAAATGATGCTCTCGGGCTATGAGGATGATGCCTCCGAACCATGATGCCTTTGAATAACGATATGCAAAAGATTAAAAGTGGTCCTCAGGCCCTGACATGGTGTTCTCGGGCTATGAAAATGGTGCCTTCTAATAATGACGCCTTCTGATGATTTGGCGATCTTTCAGCCCATGCAATGTAGTAGGTGCCGATCTTTCAGCCATGTAAATGTTGATAAGGTGGTGATCTTTCAGCCATGCAATGTAGATAAGGTGGCGATCTTTCAGCCATGCAAATGCAGATAAGGTGGCGTTGACGATCTTTCAACCATGTAGATGTAGTAGGTGGCGATCTTTCAGCCATGCAATGTAGATAGGGTGGCGATCTTTCGGCCATGTAAATCAGTAGGTGGCGATCTTTCAGCTATGCAATGTAGATGAGGTGGCGATCTTTCAACCATGCAATATAGATAGGGTGGCGACATTTCAGCCATGCGAATGCAGTAGGTGGCAATCTTTCAGCCATGCAATGGAGATGAGGTGGCAATATTTCAACCATGTAGATGCAGTAGGTGCCGATCTTCCGGCCATGCAATGTAGATAGGGTGGCGATCTTTCAACCATGCAAATATAGAGGGAGGTAGAGCTTAACCTCGAAAGGCAGAATAGTAGCCTTATGCAATGCAAAGATGTAGATAGAGATACCGTTTAGTCTCGGAAGGCAGAATGGTAGCCTTATGTAAGAAATAAAATGGCAAGAGGTAACACAGCTTTCTTAGCTGATAGTAGATTGTGATATTGTGACTGCTGGGAACATTGTGACACACGGAGCGTCACCGGTATGTATGGATGGTAAATGTGAGTAAGTGCGACAGTTTTGAGAGTTATATTCTTGAACGACGCTTGTCTCGTGAGTGTATAGTATGTCTGATGCTTTCGTAATCCAAGTGTCTGTGTCCAAAGAAAGATCGTGAGTTTTGTAAGGGGGAAGGTTAGTTCTTATCCCTGCTGGCTCTGCTCGGCTTTGATCTGGTTATACTATATGTATCATTGGGGTAGTGTTGCTAAACAAGGCAATTTCAATAATAAACGTGGATGATTTCGTAAAAATCTGACATAAGTATGTAATTAGGAAACAATTTTTAGATGAACCGATGACCGTGACGTGGTTCAAGACATTGCAATCCCTTTTGCTACAGAATTTTGAGGGTTCTCTTCAAAATTCTACCCCAGTTAATGGGTTGATGCTTCTGACCGTTTCTTCCGATGACTGGCTAAAATCACTTCGGAATTTTAAGGGTCCTCCACAAAATTCTACCCCAGTTTCCAATTATAGGGGGAATTGTTTTTATTGAATTGTGACCGAACCATAGGGCTTCCTACGTATCCCCTCTTAAACGGAAATCAGGTCAGGCGTAGTTCAATTTAAATCATATAGGAAATCATGAAAATTACACATAGTAATGCTTGACTACATCTAAATTAATTGGCTTTGGCCAAACTTCTCCATCCATTTCTGCAAGTATGAGGGCTCCTCCAGTCGGAACCTGATGAACCATGTATGGACCCTGCCAGTTGGGAGAAAACTTCCCTTTGGCTTCATCTTGATGCGGGAAAATTTTCTTTAATACCAGATGTCCCGGTGTGAACTGTCTCAGGTTGACTCTTTTGTTGAAGGCTCTGGACATTCTATTTTGATAGATTTGACCATGGCAAACTACGTTTATTATCTTTTCGTCTATAAGGGCTAGTTTCTCATAACGAATTTTCACATACTCTGCGTCATCGAGCTTAGCTTCCCGTATGATCCTTAGGGAAGGAATTTATATTTCGGCAGGAATGACGACTTTTGTACCATAAACCAGCATATAGGGGGTTGCCCCGGTTGATGTGCAGACTGTGGTGCGATATCCCAGTAAAGCAAATGATAACTTCTCGTGCCACTATTTATGCTTCTCTACCATTTTTCTCAATATCTTCTTGATATTCTTATTAGCGGCTTCTGCCGCCCAATTCATCTGAGGTTGGTAGGTTGTAGAATTCTTGTGTCTGATCTTGAAGGTTTCACACATAGCTTTCATCAAGTCACTGTTGAGGTTGGAGCCATTATCAGTAATGATCGACTCTGGGATCCCGAATCAACAAATAATGCGGTCGCGGACAAAGTCTGCCATGACTCTCTTGGTTACTACTCTGTAAGATGCTGCTTCAACCCATTTGGTGAAATAGTTGATTGCTACCAGGATAAATCTGTGCCCATTGGAAGCGGCAGGCTCAATTGGTCCAATAACTTCCATTCCCCAGGCGGCGAATGGCCATGGTGAGCTTGTTGCATTAAGCTCATTTGGCGGTACCTTTATCATGTCTGCATATCTGATAACGGTGGCATTTTCGGACATATTGGATGCAATTTGTTTCTATAGTCATCCAAAAGTAACCAGCTTTGAGTATCTTCTTTGCTAAGACAAAACCGTTCATATGTGGACCGCTGGTCCCAGCATGGATTTCCTCTAGTAGCTTGGATGCTTCCTTCGCATCATCACACCTTAACAATCCCAAATCAGGGGTCCTCCTATATAGGATTCCTCCGCTATGAAAGAAGTTATTGGATAATCTCCGAAGTGTGCATTTCTGAGTAGGATTTGCAAACTCCGGGTACTCTCCTCTTGCCAGATATTCCTTGAAATCATGAAATCAAGGCTTTCCATCTGCTTCTTCTTCGATATGGGCACAGTAAGTTGGCTGATCGCAAATCTTCACTGGGATGGGATTAATGATGTTTTTTCTGGATGTTGTATCATGGATGATAGGGTAGCCAATGCATCGGCGAACTCGTTTTGGACTGTAGGAACATGTTGGAACTCCGTCTTTGTGAACCTTTTCCTCAATTCTTGTACATGATGCAGATACGGGAGTATCATAGAGTTCTTGGTTGCCCATTCTTCTCGTACCTGATGTATAACCAAGTCTGAATCATCGATCACTAATAACTCTTGAATGTTCATGTCGATGGCCATCTTGAGGCGTAGGATGTAGGCTTCATACTCGGCCATGTTGTTAGTACAGGGGAACCTAAGTTTGGCAGGCACCGGATAATGCTAACCAATTTCTAATACTAGGACTTCTCCTATGCCAATTCCTTTGATGTTTGCCGCTCCATCAAAAAACATTCTCCAACCATAATACGATTCTGCAATGTCTTCTCCTACGAATGATACCTCTTCATCAGGAAAATACATTTTCAGGGGTTCGTATTCTCCATCTACGAGATTTTCAGCAAGGTGATCTGCTAGTGCTTGTCCTTTGATTTCCTTCTAAGTTATGTAGACAATGTCAAATTCACTCAACAGGATTTTCCACTTGGCTAGCTTGCTAGTGGGCATGGGCTTCTGATAGATGTACTTCAAAGGATTCATCCTTGATATGAGATATGTAGTATAGGCACAGAAGTAATGTCTCAGCTTCTGAGCTACCCAAGTCAAAGCACAATAGGTGCACTCTAACAGAGAATACCAGACCTTGTACGGGGTGAACTTCTTATTGAGGTAATAAATGGCCTGCTCCTTCCTCCATATTTTATCATGCTTCCCAGAACGCAACCAAAAGCTCCTTCTAATAATAGGGGTCTACCTGGCTCAGTCATCAATCTATTTGGTAGCGGCGTCCTTCTTCAACATCTTAAAGATTGGCTCACATATAACTATAGATTGCATTATGAACCGGCTGATATAGTTAAGCCTTCCCAAGAAACTCATTACATCCTTTTTGTTCTTTGGCAGTGGAAATTCTTGAATAGCTTTAACTTTTGATGGATCGAGTTCTATTCCTCGGCGACTCATAATAAACCCAAGTAATTTTCCAATGGGGACCCTAAATGCAAACTTTGCAGGATTCAGTTTCAGATTATACCTTCGCAATATATTGAAGAACTTCTTCAGATTTTTCATGTGATCAGTGGCCTTCTTGGATTTGATGATAACATTATCTACGTACACCTCTATCCCCTTGTGTATCATATCATGGAAAATAGTAGTCATGGTCCTCATGTAGGTGGCCCCTACATCCTTTAACCCAAACGACATCATCTTGTAATAGTACATTCCCCACGGCGTAATAAAAGCCATTTTCTCAGCATTTTCTTCATTCATCTAGATCTGATGATAACCAGCGAAACAATCTACAAATTATTGCAACGCATGCTTGGCGCAATTATTGATCAGGATGTGTATTTTTGTTAAAGGGAAGTCATCTTTTAGACTATCCCGATTGAGATCTTGGTAGTCGACACAAACTCTGACCTTCCTGTCCTTCTTTGGTACTGGCACGATGCTGGCTAACCACGTAGGGTATTCTACTACCCTGAGAACCTTAGCTTTGACTTGCTTGGTAACTTCTTCCTTGATTTTCAAACTCATATCAGGCTTGAACTTTTTGAGCTTTTGCTTTACCGGCGGGCATGTTGGATCGGTTGGCAATTTATGAGACACAATAGACGTACTCAAACCCATCATGTCATCATACGACCAGGCGAATATGTCCTCATATTCCCTTAGAAATTCTGTGTATTCCTTCTTTTCTGATGGCGATAAGTGAACGATGATTCATGTTTCCTTGATGTTTTCTACATCTCCCAGGTTAAAAATCTCAGTATCGTCCAGGTTGGACTTGGGTCTGTTTTCAAAATTCTCAACTTCTTTAACAATCTCCTCCAGTATGTCATCTTCCTCCGAATCTATGTTCGTTTGTTGCATTGTCTCGTTGCATGTCACAGTCATTGGTTCATCAAGATAAGTAATAGTAATGTTGTATAAGTAAAGTAATGAGCGTCGAATCATAAGAAAAAATGCTTTAATAAATTGCATAACTATTTTGGAACATTGGATATCTTATTGCGGGAATTAAAATGCAAAAAGAAAATCATTTAGTAAATAAATCAGTGCATGATGCTTGTTTTAGCCTTGCTACCTCGAGGCCCGTCGGGTTCTGGTTGTCCTGATGGTCCAGTTATTGAGGTGTGCCCCTCTGCATACAGCTTGTATGGAAGGGCCTTCCTCCCCCTTCTCCCGGAGAACAACACAGCAGTCCATGTCATTATCTTCTAAGAACAAGTTTTTCGCCGCTGCCAGTGCTTCTTCTTCATCTGACCCATAAATAATATTAGCTGGTTGGAAGGTCTACTCCAAATATGGTATCGGTTGCTCCAGTGGATAGTAAGGACCATGCCATGGTGGTGACCAATTATTGAATTCTTCCCAGGTGTATTTATATCCCAGACCAAAAGTGGTGTCATGTTTCTTGAGTTTTATGGGCTTAGTGATTCTTTGGAGGTTCTTGCCGAGCCCCTTGCCAAGTTCGTACCCACTCCAATTTAGCATACTCTCGATCTTGTTATCCCGCCATTTTTCTTTGTCAACAATATTTACCCATTCTATGTGATGGTAAGTCTCTCCGCGTAGCTTCCGTCTTCTTTCGATTGACAGAATGGCAACTGTATATAGGCTTGCTCCCGTTGCCGTGAATGATCACCTCTTGATGATTCCATTTGAATTTTACTCCCTGATGCAGCGTTGATGCTACAGCCCCAGCGGCATGGATCAATGTCCATCCCAATAGTAGATTGTAAGATGCTGGCACATCTATTACCTGGAAATCAACATCGAACCAGGTTGGCCCTATTTGTAAGCATAGACTAATTTCCCCAATATTAGACCTCTGGGAGCTGTTGAAAGCTTTCACATTGTTAGCTCCATCCTTTATTTCATGTAGGCCCTTACCCAACTTCTTGAGTGTTACCAGCGGGCAAGTGTTGAGACTGGACCCCTCATCGATCAAGATTCTAGTGATAAAATAGTCTTTGCATTGCAGGGTGATGTGCATCGCCTTGTTGTAACCCAACCCTTCAGGTGGCAGTTCATCCTCATGAAAAGTAATTTTATGGCTTTCTAATACCTGTCCTACCATGTTAGCCATTTACCTTCCAGTGATGTTTCTTGGCACGTATGCTTCACTCAACACCCTCAACAAAGCATTCTTGTGTGCCTCAGAATTTTGTAGCAAAGCAAGTATGGAGATTTGTGCAGGTGTTTTTTTCAACTGGTCGATGGCCGAGTATTCCTTGGCATGTATCTTTCTCCAAAGATCATTTGGACCTGTCTCGACGATGGGTAGCCGGTTGGAGGCTTGCTTGCTTGACTCAGCTAAGTGTTCAGGGGTATAAACTCTACTAGTTCTTGTCATACCCTCCGCAATAGTTTCTTCGAACCTAACCTTGCCTCTCCTACTTGCCTCGGCTATTTAGTCCCATGCTATAACCTTTGTATGGAATGGCATCATGGTCGACATCGCCACTGGGATTAGCGTGGCTATCTTTACTCCGAACGGAGCATTTTCCTTGGGTGGTAAAACTGCAACTTCAAACAGTATAGGTGCATTTACTGGAGACACGAATTTGATCTCAATTGGCGCTGGTGTCTTTGCAGATAAGGTTGTTTCAAACTCAAGTGGCACAGCCATATTTACCTCAGCATCCCCAGAGGGCTGAATCTGGACCACGATCGGATTAAGAGTAACTATTGGCTTCTTTGGGTCATCACCTTCTGCGATCAACCCAATCAATCCCTCAGGATCCTAATCACCCTCTATTTCAATCATGTGAGCGCCTCCACCCTTGTGGTCTAGCAGAGGATTATTGCGGATATTTGGAGTAGGTTCCTTTGCCACAATAATCTTATTATCAATTAAAGTCTGGATCTTGTCTTTCAGAGAATGACATTCGTTGATGGTGTGTCCCTTCATGATAGAATGGTATGCATAGGATTTGTTTGGATTAACCCACTGAGAAGGGTTCTCAGGAGTTGCAGCAGGGCTGAGGGTGACATAACCATCAGCTTTGAGTCTCTCGTACAATTGGTCAATAGGTTCAACAATGGTTGTATACTATTTTGGAGGTCTGCAATCAAAATTTGGTCGAGGCCTAGGGAAGTTTTGGCGTGTAGGAGGGGATTGATAGTAGGATGCTTGATCATTGTAGGATTGGTAAACATGTGCGGGTTAGGAATATCTAGGTGAAGTAGGCTGATATGTGGGAGGTAGAGGTGATTGATAAGTGGGTGGTGGAGTTTGGTAGGAGGGTGAGAGTGCTTGGTAGTTCGGAGTAGTCTAATATGTGAGTGGAGGCATTCGGTAGGTTTGGTATTTGATGGGAGATTTTGTTCTCTGTGCAACCATTAAGGCCCCTACGTCCCTTTTCTTGGACACACCACCAGACTGTAAGGCCTTATTATAGCTTGCAAGGCCTCGACGTTTGACACCATACCGCGTTTGATGCCCTCTTTGATCCTTTCACCAATCTTGATAATATCAGAAAATTTGTGGCTCTCGAACATCATTAGCCTGTCATAATACTACGAGTCCTGAGCCCGGATGAGGAATTTGTTCATTTGTTCTTCCTCTAAGGCGGGTCGGGCCTTAGCAGCTTCGAACCTCCAGCGAGTAGCATACTCACGGAATGTATCTGTAGGCTTCTTGTTTAGATTCTTAATATAGAACACATCCGGTGCATTCTCTGTGTTGAACCTAAACCTCCATAAAGTCGGATGCCATGCTTACAAACTTCGACCAATTCTTCGGATCTTGGCTTATATACCAAGACAAAGCATCTCCCTTCAAGATCCTCATGAAAAGCTTCATGCAGATTCTCTCGTCTTTCCCTACTCCGACCAGCTTGTCACAGTATGTTCTCAAATGGACCCTTGGATCCCCTGTACCATCAAACATTTCGAACTTCGGAGGTTTTTACCCCTCACGCATTTCAACATCAGGCTGTATGCAAAGATCCTCGTAGTTCAGCCCTCTAATTCCCTTACTTCCTTTAGTGCCTTGAATTTGGCTAGTCAATTTCTTAAGTTATTCGGCCAAATTCCTGATGAGCAAATCCTTGTCATCAGACTCGGGTGTGCTTGAGGTGGGTTGGTTAGGCTGTGGCATAGTCTCTACGTAGATGGGAGTATTATGGTGGGTGTGGAGGTGGTCATTTGTGGAGTTTTAGAGTTTTGGGATGAGCATCGGAGTGCTATTTGAGGTATGGCAGGTGTCGTAGTGGTGGTGAGGAGCGAGATGGTTTTGTTGCTTTGGGATATTCTGTGGTTGTGTAGGGTTCTGAGCATTTGGGAAATTGATATCTGGAGTCATGAGGGAAAATGACAGATTTGCCAGATTCCGAACTTGATCAAGTTTTTCTTGGAATTTCAACAGCTTTTGTTCGAGTTGAGATGCATTTTCCTTGGAAACCTGAGTGCCATGACCATGAGTTACCTCTACCCGTTCAGTTGAGTTCTCCTTTCTAGCATTGTTCAAATCTACCATCTTCCCTTTATTCTTGTTTTTAACAGGACTAAGATGAGGAGTGGGTGGAGAGCCCCTGGATCTCATGGAGTAAGATGATGTTGCCAGAGTGCACGAACTAACCTTTGGGGAGGGGGAGTAATAAACAAAAAGTAAAACAAAAAGGTAACCAAGTTAGTGAGGGTTATAAAAAGCGTTGCGATATTTAAACACATGGTGCAGAATGTAAAATGTGTCCTAATTTGGGGAACCTCTTTGCGCCCGAGGTAGGCCTAGCGACAAATTAATTTGGAGAACTTAGAATGCTAAATGCCTCATTTTTTTGATAAAAAGTAGACGAATCCCAAATCGACACTAAACAAACAGGAAATAATGTCACTAATGGCCATTGGCCTTATTATATTTTATAAAATGAAAAGACAAAACTCCTATCTATTTGGTCGTAGAAGGACCTTTCCCAGATTCGACATCCTTGGATCCATTGAACAGATTTCCCAACTCGTGAAGTCCCAGCAATAGGTAGGCTCTGGCTAGATGTCTGCCTTCGTTTCCTTCAGCATTTTGGCAGTTTTCGATCCTCTTGAGAAACTTCCTTTCCAATTCCACTATGACTCGCTCCAAGTATCTCAGTCGCTTGTTAGCACTGACAGCCATGTCCTTCCATTCCTCAATCAGTTTCTAGTTGGCCTCTTGTATCTCACGGTGTTTATTCTCGCATTCACGGATCCTTTTGCACAACTGGTTGTATTTGACCTATGCCTCGGCCTTCTCATCTATGATTCTGTGACCTCGAACAAACCCAGGCTAGCCCAGGCCATTATGATTATCCTCCAACCAGACTGAACAGTAAGGAGTGCAACCAGAATGGTATCTGTCCGGCTCGATGGTATCCCTCCATATGATGATCTTGCAGTGCCACATATGCTGAGCTTGGCAATTATAAGGACTATCATTATCCTGGAAGTCGGCCCGAAAATGACTCATCTTGTCGACCTTGGGTACAACCTGCTTCCTACCAGCTTGCCTCATGACCCGGAGAGGGATGTAAGGGTATGTTCCACTCAGACCGATTAATATCAAAAATGGTTCATCCCTAGATAGGGCGATGAATTCCTCGGTAGGGAACCACTCGAACATCCATTGTACCTGGCCCTCAATTAGGTTATCAAATAGCTCTACCCATCCTTTGGTATCTTCCGGCTGAGCGTACATGTTGGGCATGTAATTCTTTCGCCTCAGATGATGAAAGGCTATATGAACATCCCAGTCCCTTCACTCAATCTCTTGTCGGTATTCACCCCTTTGGAGATGCTCCATGACCCAGAGTTGAAGTAGGAAATTTCAGCCTTCAAAGTGTTTGTTGACACTTCTCCAAGGCTCAGTATATTTTCAGAATTATCATGGGCACAATGTTGAATGGTTGTCCGCCAATTCCCTCCATTAAGGTCCTAGTTACCATAGCCAGCCTGGTATGGATTCTTGTTTTGTTCATTGGAAACACGATCATACCCATGAAACAAAACATGAATATAAATACCCTTCGGTGAATATGCCCTAATGATGTGATGAAAAACTCGTCAGGATAGGTACGGTAGGATTTGCTGTGACCGTATCTCTCAGACAAATAGACAAAAGGGATATAGGATTCTTTCAAACATGTTAGTTCTGGATTCTTCTTCAAACCTATCATTTTGAGGAAACCACTGCCCTTGCGGTTCTCATGCATTAACAAACCCGGAGTTTTCCATGCTATACCGGCCAATCCTCCTATTTCTTATATCAAGGGTGTCATTTCAATGTCCCCGAAGTGGAATATGGCCCTCTCACAATCCCAAAAAAAAATAGCAGCTTCTATGATCTTGTTGTTGGGTTGGATCTCCAGGAGAGAAGGTAGATTGCCCAGATATTTCCACACAATAGTTTGATCACTAGAGTGAAGATCCTCCCACCAACTTAGCAGTTTTGGGTGGATGTTGATGAACATGCCAAATCTAGGGACTTTGTGCCTCATATTTTTGCAAGACAAATAAGGTTAGGCCCTCACCCCCACCAGACTCGACTATTTAATATCAATAATTGGCATAAAGTATTTAGTTCTCCAAATAAATGCACAGAATGCGGTGATGTCCGTTTGGGTTTAGGGAAACCTAGTGGAATTTGGACAAGGCTTGCTTGAAGGATCATTATATGGACAACATAACTGACCCAACTAGGTTTGACCATGATGCAAGCACAGTTTAGACAAAGTAAGGTTTCTATGGGGTTTTAGACTGGTACCCTTGAGCGGACAACTCAAAGGGGAAAGGCGTGGAACCGTCGACTACACCGTTGATCGACTGGTTTTACCGCAAATATGCCTTTTTCGGATTTAGGGGTAATCATATAGGAAGAGCTTAACCACTCATTATAAGCGTTGCCGTGGGATTTGTTTGTCATGAGTGGAATATGATGTTGAACATGATTACGCAATAATTAAAAGTATGTTGTCATGTATTTGCACGTTGAGAAAATAGTAAATACAACAGTTTCATAATTTATTACAGTAGTAAAGGAAAGAAACAAAATACAAGTCAATTTTGCAATTGAAAAGGGAATTGAATGCTTAAAGGAATTAAACAAGTAATTGCACATAAAGAAGTATAAATTCGCAATAATAGCCTGAAATGATAAAAGCCTAAAAATCCCCAACAGATTCGCCATGCTGTCACGCCCCCTTTTTCTATCGAAATCATGTTTATGACATTTTGGTATAGGACAACTCGTTCCATTCGGGAACTGGGTTTTGCATTTTTTGAAGAGTCGCCACCTAATGATTTAAGGTGAATTAGGACACCAATGGAGTTCAATTCTAAGTTTGATTGAATAACCAGAAATAGGGGTATGGGCTTGAAATTATCCCAAGGGGAAGGTGTTAGACACCCCTCGGGATCCACTAGTGTGGTTCCCGACTAGACAGTTTATTGTGAATTTAGAAAATAGACAAGTATGGGCTCAAATATTAGAGGATTTAAATTTAAACACATAAAAGAAAGAACAATTAAAAGAAGATTTTAAAAAAGAGTTTGCAAATAAAGGGAAAGGGGGTCCTAGGTTTATATTTAATATGGATCACATAAATGCGATACACGGTATGACACTCCTCAAAAGTGGGGCTACACGTGGTATTAGCGCACCGATCATCATATACATATCTACCCTTCCCACCCCGTTAAGGTATTAAAGCGCGGATTGGTGTCGATTACTATTGTATGCTATTACCCGTCCCATTCCTATCAATCCCGGAGGAGCTTACGACTACTATTCCTAAATGGTAGGGATATTAGGCTGATTGGTTTCAAAGGGTAAAAATCTAAGGCGACATATAAAACACATACTGCATATTGGGGAAAAACATATAAACAAATAAAGGCCCATATACCCCCCCCCCCCAAACTAAAAAGCACATAACTAGCATGACTTGCACATACTTTTTAGGTCTGATTAAAACATTAAAGTCTAGGGGAGTTTGATTATTGAAGAATATCTATTTATTACAAAACTCAGATAAGAAATCCGAATCAGGCGTGCCAGCTGGTTGTAGCAATTGACAAAAGCGGATTCAGTTTTATGGTTATTACTCTAAGGCTTGCCTAAGTGTTTATATAAGGTCCTATAGGCATGATATCTACTTAATACAGAATAACTCAAAATAAATTGTTTGAAATCCTATAGGCATGCTTGCCAAACCTCGTTATGTAAGGGAATTAGATTATGTAATAATGATTTAGAATAGACTGATTTTAAAACATACTAGTTTCAGATTTTGCAGGCGATGGTATCTATTATTGTTGATTTAAACCCTATGGACATGATATCTAACATTGAATGCGAATAGAAACAGACCAGATTTACTTGGGAATTCCTATAGTCATGATTTCTATATATTATTGATTTCGACATTATGAACATGACACTTACTTATAGCCGCTTAGAATCTAAAATATGATATCTAAGTGGCATACAGAATTTGAATAGGTCTTATAGGCATGTTATCTAGGTGTGAAATTGATCATGAAGAAATTGAGATAAACCCTATAGACATGGTGTCTAAAATGCAGGAACACATAGAATTCTTAAAAAAGGTCCTATAGGCATGCTTTCTACCCTTGAGCATACGTAGTTACCCAACCCTTTTCACTAGCCATCCCCAAAATGTTTATTACAGACAAGAAATAATGAATTACACTAGAAAAGTACAAAGAAAAGTTACAACCAGAGAAAGACTTATTTTTGACTTCCTCTCTAAGTTATGGAATAAACCACCTCAAATGCCATTGATCCAAAGCCTTTCTCAGACTTGAGTGTGCTAGAGTTCCCTAAGGGTCTCAATAGGACCCCGGGCAGTGCTCACAACTAAGTTACATAGCCAGAATAGAGATGAGTGTAGTGTGGAAGAGCCAGCCCTTATGTGTCCAAGTTTGGAGGGAACTCATGAGTCCCAAGGCAAAGCTCACAAAAGAGGGAGGGGGTGGAACTTAAGATCTAAGAAGAGAGTGAAAGTGCTGAAATAGAGTTTTAAAAAAACTGAGGGAATAAAGGAGAGGGGACAGGGAGACAGCCATTGGCATTTCACAGAGTTAATAACCTCATACAAAAGGGGTCAGGGGATTGGGAATCCATTGCAATGAGCCTACACACTTAGGCATGGGTTAGATTTGGGAATGCATAGCAATGGGAAGTGCTGACATGCCTGTAAACCAATCAGAACACACAACATATGAGAGAAACATGGAGGTTATGATCCTAAGGGAATCAAGTTTGGGTCATGCACAACAATATCTAATGATGTCATGCCCCAAACCAACCACAAGTATTAAACACAATGGGGTAGAGATTTAGGATTCACATGTCATGATACATTAATTCAGAACAGGAAAAGGGGGAATTACAACATGTTTAACAATGGTACTGGGTTAAATACAAATATTAGACAGACAAGGATGCAAGAAACAGTAAATAAGCATGTTGTTGTTAGTGAAGAAACTTAATTAGAACATACTAGTAAGAAATGCAAATGCAGAGAAAAATAAGCAAGTTTCCCACAGACTAGCCTTGGATTTCAGCCGGCTAGGTAAGGCAACGATATAGTAGTAATAGAGAAAAGAGAGAGATTTAGTGGAGTGTGTATTTGAACTCAAGTGTTTTTGCCTTGTATTCGTGTCTTTGAAAGAAAATGAGTACATGGTATTTATAGTTTTTGAAAACGAGTAAGAGAGAGGTAATAAGCTACAAACATGGAAACAATCACGATTCAGAATCAATTATACAAGTGATTGCCTTTAATTAAGGGATCAATTGCTTAACGGGCAGTGACAGGTTCAAAATAAGGAAAGAAATCAATTTGTCAGTAGGCTGACAGTTGCCATAAAAGTAGTAAAACATTAAGTAAGAAATCGAGTCTAGGTACAAAAATACTCTAATTTTGGAAAGGATTCAGTAAGGAAAAATAGGAAAAGAAATCAGTTAACCTTACCATGCGAGTGAAATCAGAATTTCACAAAGGAAAAGTTTGAAATTAGTCACAAGTTTGAAGATCAGTCAAAGAAAGAAACTCAGCATATAAATAGGGTGCAGAAACACTATACATGCGAGGCTAAGCCTGATGACAAAAGGAAATAGCATACAATAGTAGCACAAAATTTAGTAGATAGCAACATTTGAAGCATGATAGTCAAGTAGGTCAAGTCATATTGAATCAGTAGTGAAGAAAACATAGAATATCAAAGGCATGCGAAGATCTCACAGTAGCAGGTGAGGAAACCCCCTTTTTGAAAAATTAGGGTTTCGAGCATAATCGAGTTTTAGAGAAGATAGAAAACCAGAGTTAGAAGAATCACATAAAGGAATAAGATATTTTGAAATAAAGAACTTCAAATTGAGTCATGTACTTAAGCTAACAGTCTCAGACCCAAAGCCATAGGGTTTTCAACAATAATAGAGTTTTAAAAGATGGATAAACAAACAAATCGGACAAAACTCAAGCAAACAAGCATTCGTCTAATAAACAGTCAAAAGAAAATAAGGCTTTTAGCATGCAAACTCTGATAGAAGAACAATATGAGCAAACAAAGCAAAACATGTCAAAAATTAGAGAAAAGTTTTGAAATAACTTAACAAGAACCCTAATCGAAAAAGATAAGGGGTTTTGAAAGCAGAGTTTTAAAAAGAAACTTCAAGAAAAACACTTAGAAGTCCAAAGCAAACATAAATCTGATGCAGATCTAAAGAAATTGAAAGAACCTTAGAGTTTAGGGTTTCAAAAGAGGTTAGGGTTTCAGAAGGACCCCAAGTGATGAGAAAGGCCTTGAAAATCATCGATTTAAGCATGAGAGTCAAAAGTCTGACTCGAATGGCCATGGCTGGCCGGAGAAAGGTCAGAGACGGCCGGAGAACAGCCATGAACTGAAATCAAACAAAGCATGGACCAAGCTCTTTCAAGATCTGGCCTTGAGACCATAAGAACAAACACACAGAAGCCATGGAAGGCTGGTACATGTTTCAAATGACCATAGGAGGCCATAAATTAGGGAGGTATTAGGGGTGTAGTTTGATGGCAGGGGCTAGGGTTTATATGAGTTTCAGAGAAAATTAAGAGGGAAGGGGATTTAAGGGCGGCGGTAGGTAAGAAATGATTTAGGTTTAGGGATTAGTTTGGGTTCAAAAAGGAAAGGCCAGCCGGTAGCCGTTGATCTAAATGATCAACGACTGGGATTTAAAATGTTAGGTAGGGATTTGGGTATGGGTCTGTTTAATTGGGTTGGGGGTCGAGTATAAGTAGGAATTGGGTTGGGGTAACTGATTTTAAATTGGGGGTTCAATTCAGGCTATAATTAAAATATAATTGGGCTAGATTTTAAATAGCCAATTTTTCCCTTTTCATTTTATAAAAAATAGTAAATTAATTCGTGGAAATAAATTAAATGTACTAAAATTATTTGTAACACATAATTATCAATTTAAAATACTGGACTTAATTTTTATAGATATAAACGCAATTAAATCTAAAAAGGGGCTAAAATTATAATTATATGCAATTTAGCTTTAAAAAATACTAAACAAACTCGTAAAAATGTGCAAAAAATATCTCAACTATATTTTAGGATAAATATGAGAATACAATAAATGAATCACCAAAATGATAATTTTGAGAATTATTATTGGGATTTTATGAATAAAATAGGGGATTAGGAACCCCTCTTGGTCCACAATTGTGGGTCCCGACCGAACATATATTTACAAATTAGTCCATACAAATATTTGAATCAAATAAGTTGTAAAGCTCATTGAACAAGTCAAGTTGCGAAATAAAGGTTTGAACAAATTATATAAAACAAAGTTTTAAATAAGGAAAGGATTTAGGGTAAGGAAGGGTCCTAGGTTGTTTATCCTATATGATCACCCCACATAATATCCGGTAAACACTCCTCAATGAGGGGCTACACGTGACATTAACGCGTAGTCATCATATCCCATATATACCCTTCCCGTCTCCTTATTGGTCATGCAAAGCGAGTGTTGGTCACTAATTCCCATTGCGTGCTGCTATCCCTTCTTAGTGGTCCCGGAGGGAGTAAGGACCTCTACCTATATGTGGTTCTAGACGTACCCCTAAGGTTTTAAAGGCAAAAATGTACGGCGGCAGTAAAACAATATCTAGGACTTTCACATAATGGGAGCAAGTAAAAGGCTCATAATTCCTCCTCAAACAAACATACAAGCAATACGACTCAGACACAAGTAAGGTCTATATTAATCAAAATCCTAAAGAAGGATTTCTGAGTGATTATGCAGAAATAAACCATTTTCAGATATAGAAGTCATAACCTATTAGTTGCCTAGGACCTCTTCTTTAAAAGCCTATTAGAATTCAGAGACGTTGAGTGACAGAAACAACTTCAGAGACATGCAGGTTTTGAAAATGCCCTAAGGCTTGCCTATATGCAGTACTGTGTTTATGTTAATGGAGAAACAAACAAGTTTCGAAATAGTCCCTTTTAATACATATAGACAGGATATCTAATGAGATTACAACAATTTTGAAAGGACTAGTTTTAGAAATGTCATTGCTTAATATGGCCAGTTCTAAGAAATAAACTAAGCGAAATGAAATTGACTTATTAGGCTAATTAGGTTTTCAGACATAATTGTGAATATTAATCTCTATAGGCATGGAATCTAGGCATATTACTAGTTTTAGTCAATTTGCACTAACATGTGAAAGACTTACTGAATCGGAATTATGTCCTATAGGCATGGTATCTATACATGAATTGATTTAAAACATGATGTCTTGGAACCTAGAAACATGGTTTCTAACATGCCAAATGCAGGATTTATGAACATGGTATATATCTAATGCAAATGACATTAAAAGTGAAGTCCTTATAGGCATGATTTCTATTATGATGCAAACAAAATTTAAAGTGGAACCCTATAGGCATGATTTTATTATGCAAACGCAATCAGATCCAACAAAAATAAGAACCCTATAGACATGTTTTCTATTGAGGGAAGCACACAGATTTGAAAATAAATCCTAAGAGCAGGATTTCTACCCATGTTACCCCACAAAGTATACATCTACCCACCCTTTTACTAAATACCCCAAATATCTATTTACAAATTATTACAAGACAATAAATGAATTACATAAGTGAAATAGAAAATCAAGATGCTATTCTATAGATAGCTTGAAATCAAGCCCAAGTTTCCCAAAGCCTCCAATGGTCTTCCAAACCTTATTTCCATATACAAATCAGACTCTAGGTGCATCAAAGTTCCCTAAGGGTCTCAAGGACCTCGGGCAATGCTTACACCAAGACTTAGTAGCCAAGCATTGAACCAGTGCAGTGTAGCAAGGCCAACCTCAGTATGCCAGAGTTCAGAGGGTTATCAAGAGGATCCTAAGGTAGTACACATACTAAAGGGGGAAGAACTTATTAACTAATAGTAGAGTGAAAGTGCAGGATACAGGTTGAAGGCAGTTTATTAAAGACTGGACTTAAAAGTCTATTTGAAAGCAGTTAGTAAAGTAATAGAGATTGTTTGAAAAGGTTGGAGTGATAAACCAAATCAGGAACTTGGGATAGGATCACACACAGAATCCAAATGAGTTCAACAGTCACACAAGGGGTCAAAGGGCTTAGGGATACACGGGCATTTGACTGTAAACATATAACCTTGGTAAGGGTATTTGGACTGGTTTGGACATGCTCAACAATAATTGAAACTGGCATAATCACAAATTAATCAGGAAGAATATAAACACATATGGGGGTTAGGGATTTGGGACTCATAAGAGTGATAAGCACATAGTAGGTTAAAAACAATTATCCAGGCATGCTTCAACACACAAGGGAGTACATAAATTTAAAGGGAGGGGAGTCATACTAGCATGCGTAACTACAAACTTCACAACAGAACCACAAGTAAAAGCAGGCTAGAAATAAATAAAACTGAAACAAGAAGAGAAACATATTGTTGTTGAGGATTTAAATTAACTAGGACATACCAGTGAAGACAGAAGTAAGCAGATGAAGGAAGCAAAGAGCACAAATGATTAGCCTTGGCTCACAACCGTATAATAGTAGCAAAATAACACAAGGAAGAAGGGAGAACAGAGATTTTAAATAAGAGAGAAGTTTTTTTAAAGCCTAGTGTTCGTGTGTGTCTGTGTTTGTGAAAGACTGAGGGTATTTATAGTTGAAAGTAGGTAGTGAAATAAGGTAGAAATCATAGTAGTACACTAATTTAAGAGCTCAAAATCAATCAACTAGAGAATCAAGGAAGTACTATCTTAAGTTAAGGGAATCAAGATTAAACGGGAAGATTCAGTACCATATAAGGTAAGAAGAAAATCAGTGATGATTAAATAAGGAAGGAGTCAAGGTTCAGTAGGCATAGAGTAGTCAATTAGGACAAAATTCAGAAAAAAACCCCAATTAAGGAAAGGCTCAATAAAAGGAAGTACCATAGCAGATAAGGTAATGAAATCAGTTAATTCAAACAGACGAGTAGAATTCTAGGGCTTTGAAGGAAAATCTTTCAATTACCAAAAGTTAAGGAAAATCAGAATCAATTATGGGGAGTCATGATTCTGCATATTTCAACACATAAATAGAGATGAACAAACAGAAGTGGCAAACAAGCAAGGTCAATCATATAGGCAGAAAGAAATAAGAAATGAGCAAACATAGTCATATAAAGGTGATATAAGTAGGGTAAAGATTCAGCAGGACATATTTGAAGCATACTAACACACAGAGCCAAGGCAAAGAAAATCATGCCAACACACGGAACCAAAGTGAAGAAAATCATGCTAACACACAGAAGCGGAGTAAAGAGAATCAAGCTAACACACAAAAGCAGAGTAACGAGAATCAAGCTAACACACAAAAACACGAAAAGAAAATCATGCTAACACACAGAAACAAGTAAAGAAAATCCTGGTAACACACAGAAACAAGTAAAGAAAATCATGCTAATACACAGAAACAATAAATGAAAAATCTTTAAAAATTACAGATTTTAACAGAGTTGAGTTAAAAAGTAGTAGGAACATAGAATCGGTCAAGATAAACAACGAAAAAGGTTTAATCATAAAGAAATTGGTTGAAATATGTATAGAAAGAACTCCGAGAAAACCCTAGTTTTCAAAGAAAGTAAAAATGGTTTAGAATAGAGGATCTTTCAGAAGAAAATTCGAGAATAAGCAAATCATAGAAGGAAACAGGCTTAAAGCATGAAAATAACATAGATCTGAGAGATCCAGAAGAGAGTTAGGGTTTCAAAAGGAAACCTAAGTAGAAATCGAAAGAACCTATTGTAAGTTCACAAATCGTAACACACATGGTGTGATTTTTCTCAAAATCACACTAGAGAAGCCTCGAACAATAGAATCAGAAATCCTAGGACCAAATCGACATGGCCTGGCACCCTTGAGGTCCTTAGAGATGATGAGCAAGGTGGTGGAGCGACCATTAGAGGCTCAGGATTTGAGAGATAGTCGTTGGAGATGACCGGAGAAGGAGGTGAGTGGAGGAGTCTAGGGTTAGGGTTTGAGAGAAGAGTGGAGATGAGAGAACATATGAAGGCGGCGCCTTTGGAAAAATGACTTAAAGTTAGGGGTTGTTTGGAAATTAAAAAGGAAATGGGGAATAAGGGTCGTTGATCCAAAGGATCAACGACCAGGATTTATGATGGCTTGGATCGGGTAGGAATACTTAGGGCTTGGGTCGGGTTAATTGATTAGGAGATTGGGCTAGTAATTGGTCCGATTTTGGCTACAATTGAAAGCAAATTTTGGCTATAATTTAAATAGCCAATTTTTTCCTATTTAATTTATAAAAAATAATATATAATTTCTAAAAAAATAATTTAAGTTGCCAAAATAATTTAAAATACATAATTAACAATTTAAAAATACAGGGTCCAATTTTATGCATATAAAATTTAATTATATCTTAAAATGGGCTAAAATTATAATTATATGCAATTTAGCATAAAAATACTAAATTTAATTATAAAAATTAAAATTACATTAGACATATTTTGGCACAAATATAGAAATCAAATAAATGAATTATCAAAATATTAATTTTGGAAATAATTATTGTGGATTTTATGGATAAAAGGGGAGAAAATAAATCAATTTAAACCCTTAAGATTATGAAAAAAAATGAACAAAGCATTGTGCATGCTTATATATACATATATATGTTATTTTGAAGGCTTTTATGCATATTTAAAATATATAGGTAAAAATTGGGTATCAAGATCAGCTATTGGGAGAATCAAAGACACCAAATGGCCCAGACCTATACAGACCGATACTTCTCAAAGAAACCCGAACTTGATGTGCAAGTATCATGTCACGCATGGTCATAGAAAAGAAGATTGCAGGAAGATAAGGGAAGAAGTGGCTCGGTTATTCAACGAGGGCCATCTTTAAGAATTCCTAAGTCGTCGGGCTAATAATCACTTCAGGGAGAGAGATGCAAGGAAAAAGGAGCAAGAAGAACCACAACATGTGATCCACATGATCATCAGCGGAGTCGATGTCCCTCAACGACCTGTATTCAAGTGCACCAAAGTATCAATCACCGGAGAAAAATTGATTTGGTGCTATGTGCCCGAGGACGTCTTATCATTCTGTGACGAGAAAGAAGAAGGCATATCTCATTCTCAGAATGATGCCCTGATAATCTCTATCCTTTTAAATAAAATTCAAGTTAAACGTGTTTTAGTGGATCCAGGTAGCTCAGCAAACATAATCAGATCGAGGGTCGTGGAATAACTCGGTCTACAATATTAGATTATACCTGCCTCCCCGGGTCCTAAATGGCTTCAACATGGCAAGCGAAACAATAAAGGGAGAGATTATCTTTCCAATAAACGTAGCCGGGACCATACAAGATACAAAGTTCCATGTCATTGAAGGTGACATGAGGTACAACACGCTCATCGGGAGACCATGGATACACACATGAGGGCAGTACCTTTAACTCTTCACCAGATGATGAAGTTCCCAACGGAGGAAGGAGTGAAAATAGTCTACGGGGAGCAACATACTGAAAAGGAGATATTTGCGATCAAGGAAGTGGTATTGATACCAGAGCCTTCGAACTCAGAGAAATCGAGCATCGGAGGTAAACAGGCGGCCAAATAGCAATCACCATCTCCAGCCTCGATGGAATCGGAGAAATAGGTAATCAAACACGAGGATGAGGATTTCCTTACTCCTCGAACCTTCGCCATTCCCGAAGAGTCCGATGCAACTAAGTCAACGATCGAGGAACTGGAACACATCATTCTGATCGAATACATGCCTGAGAAAAAGGTATACCTGGGAACGAGATTAACCCCCGAACTCAAGAAAAAAACTAATTCAATTTCTCATTGATAATATGGATTATTTTGCTTAGTCCCATTTAGATATGACAGGGATTCCACTAGAAATCACCACTCATCGGCTAAGCACCGATCCCAGGTTCAAACCGGTGAAGCAAAAAAGGAGGCCTCAGTCCAAGATAAAACATACTTTCATAAAGGGGAGGTAACAAAACTTCTTTCTTAAAATAGGATCTATTCGGGAGGTAAAGTGCCCCGAGTGGTTAACCAACGTAGTTGTATTTCCTAAAAAAGGAAACAAACTTAGAATGTGCGTAGATTATAAGGACTTAAACAAAGAATGTCCAAAAGATTCTTTCCCCTTGCCAAAAATCGATCGTATGATCGATGCATGACTGGCCACGAGACCCTAACTTTGCTCTATGCCTACTCTTTGTACAACCAGATTTAGATAAACCCGGAGTATCATGAAAAGACTTCGTTTATTACTAAATTTGGAACTTATTATTAAAACATAATGCCCTTCCGGCTAAAAAATGCAGGAGCCACATACCAACGCCTAGTTAACAAAATATTTGTAGAACAAATAAGTAAAATAATGGAAGTCAATATTGATGATATGTTGGTAAAGTCCCTGCAGGCAGAGGACTATTTAGTTCATTTGCAGGAAACATTTGTAATTTTGAGGAAATACAACATGAAGCTTAACCCAAAGAAATGTGCCTTCGGAGTTGGCTTGGGTAAGTTCCTCGGCTTCATGGTGTCAAATTGAGGTATCGAAATAAACACCTATAAGATCAAGTCTATCGAGGATATCACGATCGTGGATAGTGTGAAGGTCGTGCAAAGGCTAACAGGTCGAATAGCTGCCTTAGGTCGATTTATTTTGAGGTCGTCGGATCGGAGTCATCGATTCTTTTCCTTGCTCAAAAAGAAAAAGGATTTCGTATGGACCCCGAAATGTTAGCAAGCCTTAAAAGGATTTAAAGCGATATCTGTCGAGCCTGCCTTTTTTTCACACCCCGAAGGTAGATGAAAAACTTTACCGATACTTGGCAGTGTTCGAGATAGCGATAAGTGGAGTACTAGTTCGAGAAGAGCAAGGTACGCAATTTCCTATTTATTATGTAACCTGAACTCTAGGAGATGTTGAAACTAGGTACCCTCACTTAGAAAAATTAGCACTTACATTGATAAGCGTATATCGAAAGTTAAAACCGTATTTTTAATATCATCATATATGCGTATTAACCACTTACGCCCTTCAAAATGTTTTTCATAAGCCCGAGCTATCGGACCGATTGGCCAAATGGGTCGTCGAACTTAGCAGGATGATATCGAATATCAACCCCGAACGACCATCAAGTCTCAAATTCTAGCTGACTTCGTGGCCATTTTACGCCAACCCTCGTACCTGTAGTGGAGAAAGAACTCCTGTTGTGTTTGGGTACATCATCGGAGGTATGGACCCTTTTCACAGATGGTGCCTCAATGTGAAGTGGTACGGGCTTGGCATTGTCTTGAAACCGCCCACGGGTGATACCGTTAGGTAATCTATCAAAACTCCTAGGTTAACTAACAATAAGGCCGAGTATGAGGCAATTATTGCAGGTCTCGAGCTAGCTAAAATCTTGGAAGCAGAAGTTATCGAGGCCAAGTACGATTCTCTATTGGTGGTAAACCAAGTAACAAAAGTTTTGAGGTTCAAGAGGATAGAATGCAACGGTACTTGGATAAGCTGCAGGTAACTTGCACCACTTCAAGGAGTGGGCTCTAGATCATGTGCCTCGAGAACAAAATAGCGAGGCAGATGCACTTGCTAATCTGGGATCCTCGGTCAAAGAAGATGACATCGTCCCAGGGACTATCGTCCAATTATCGAGGTATGTGGTTGAAGAGGGTCATGCCGAGATAAATTCAACAAGTTTAACATGGGACTGCAGGGATAAGTACATCGACTGTTTTAAGAGTGGAAAACTCCCATCGGACCACAAAGAATCAAGGGCCCTACGAGCCAAGGTTGCTAGGTTTGCCTTAAATAAAGATGGAACATTGTATCGAAGAACATTCGATGGACCATTGGCAGCATGCTTGGGGCTAGGGCACACCGATTATGTTCTACGAGAAATCCATGAATGCACTTGTGGGAACCATTCTTGTGCCGAATCTTTGGTCTGCAAAAATTGTCAGTTCAGGTTACTACTGGGATAGCATGGGAAAATATACTAAGGAATTTGTCAAAAAATGTGATAAATGTCAACAATTTGCACCGATGATCCATCAGCCCCGAGAACAATTCCATTTAGTCTTATCCCTGTGGCCATTCATGAAATTAGGAATGAAAATAGTCGGCCCTCTACCAACGGCCCCAGGTAAAGCTAAACTCATTTTGTTTATGACTGATTATTTTTCTAAGTGGATGGAAGCATAGGCCTTCGAGAAGGTCCGAGAAAAAGAAGTTATTGACTTTATTTGGGACTACATCATATGCTGATTCGAGATACCTGCCTAGATTGTATGTGATAATGGAAAACAATTCATCGACAACAATGTGACATAGTTCCTTGAGGCACATAAAATAAAGAGGATATTGTCAACACCGTACCACCCAACTGGAAATGGACAGGCTGAGTCAATAAACAAAACTATCATTAAAACCCTGAAGAAAAGGTTAGACAATCCAAAGGGAGAATGGAGAGAAGTTTACCCGAGGTCCTTTGGGCATATCGGACAACATCGAAGTCTAGAACGGGGGCAACCCCATTTTCTCTAGTCTATGTCTCTGAGGCTCTCATCCCCATCGAGGTCGGAGAACCCAGCGCTAGGTTTCGACATGCATCGGAGGAGACAAATCACGAGGCCATGAATGCTAGCCTCGAGTTGTTAGATGAAAATCGAGAAGCAGCGCTTGTTCGGATGGCCGCGCAGAAGAAAAAGATCAAAAGATACTACAATAGAATGACCAACCTTTGACACTTTGGAATCAGGGACGTAGTCCTACAAAAAATCACCCTCAATACTCAAGATCCAAATAAAGGGAAACTACGCCCGAATTGGGAAAGAATGTACCCAGTCCTCGGAGTTGTCGGTAAAGGATCTTACAAACTTAGCACAATGGAAGGTGAACAACTGCCAAACAATTGGAACATATCATTTCTCAAACGATACTACTGCTAATATATGACTTTATCCTTTTGTCCATTTGATTTTAAAACTAAAGCATTACAGATTTTCGATTGAAGCTATCAAAGGCATACGATCTCGAAGGCATTTTTTTACACAAAGGCCTTAGGTTTTAAATCATGTGTTGCACTTTTTTCCCATTAGATCGGATTTTGTCCTAAATGGATTTTACCGACAAGGTTTTTAACGAGGCAACAACTATGTGCTACCTAAGGAGAACTCAATAATATCCAAGGCTTCTTTTCAATCAACCTCAAATACTTGCGGGCATCACCCTCGGAGGTTATATTTTCAGGAAAATACTTTACTTCATGCCAAAGAGGGCCTCGATAAGAGAACTTTGCAATGGGCCAAACGGTCAGATGAACCGTGTCCATATACAATAATCGAGCCCTGATGACAAAACATGTACGTATGTATCAATTATTTGAAGATACATTCTGGTTACATCAAAAACACTTTGTGTCTTAAAGAATTTTACTATTATACGAGTTTATACTTACAATCCTACGGGAAGCGGATCAAGAGCCAAAACACAAATGCACCCTGAAATACTCGGGGACTGTCATTAACAGTCAGCACATCCGAGTCATCGAAAAATCGAACTCATAAGACCTCAAAGAGGCATCCCCTTTAAACAAAGGCCAAGGCCAATATACTCGGGGACTAATGTTTCGGACAAGTTTGAAAAGTTATTGGGAAGATCCAAGTGACATACCCGAAGGCTACGTCCATGTTATAGACTACGATCATATAAAAAGGCTACGGACAAAATAATGCGGATCGAAAACGTCCAAATTTCGCCATAAATTAAAGGCCTTCAAACACTTTGAAAAAATTAGTTAAATCAGGCTACCCTCGGCAAAAGCAAAATATAAAGAGCTTCAATAAATTCAGTCCTTGAATAATATAAAGGCTTCGATAAACATCAGCTTTCGGATAAACCTCAAGAGGTATTCGATTATTGTTATACAAATAAGTTACTAATAAGGTTCTGATATGTCAAACCCTTGAAAAACCTAACGGGTACAAAAAACACATGCTAAGGCATATAAATCTTTACTAAGCCTTTTAGCCGAAAAGAGGGAAAAAGGCTAGCCACTTTAAAGGCCGAATCGACCCAACTTAAAGAGCCTAAGGGACGATATATAAGAGCCTAATAGCCAACTTAAAAGAGCTTAAGGGTTAAAATATATAGAATTTGAAACCTCGTTCTCACTCAACTTGGACTCAAGAGTCCTATTTTTCTAAGCTCACATCGAATTCATTTAAGCTTAGGTCGAGGATTAACAAAACTTTAAGGAGTATTATATTTATCAACAAACATCTAAGGGTTTATTATGTTCCGAGTCCGAATCAATACTCGGACTGATTGATTGAATTATCGGAATCTTCCACAAATGAGAATAAAGTAAAATTCAGCACAAGTTGATGATAGAGCAAAAAGATACTTTATATTCATAAGGGATGTTTTACAAAACATATTTATAAATTCCATAAGGGGCTATTGCACAGAAAATAAAAAGAGAACCTAATCTATTTTCGGGGTCACATCCCTGGGAGCACCATCTTCAGGAACTGCACCTTCGGGAGCTCTATCTTCGGGAGCCTCATCTCCCTCGGGAACATCTTCTTCACCTTCTCCGTCCCCAGAACCACTTGTGCTATCGTCATTATCGGAAGAGACAAGAAATCTAGCATCAGTTTTCCACACATTTGCTTCAGTTATCTCCTCAGCAAGGTCGAATACTCGGGCTTGGATCTCTTTGAAAGTCTCCCTCCGGGCTTGTCACTTGGCCAAATCATTGCTCCATTTTTCCCAGTCAGAGGCCTCTCTCAACTCAGAACCACAACGTCCCTTAAGTATACATTGATGGTTTTATCAGCCACATACTTCATCTTCTCAGCCTCAGCCTTAGCCTGTACAACTTTAGCCTAGGCTCTAGAGAGATCTGCCTCCTACTCCTCAATTTTCTTGGCCTGGACCAGACCCTTCGCTTTAATGCCTCAGAGTTGAGTTTCAGCCGAGGCCAGTTGGGCTATAACGGCTTCCTTATCGGCAACAAGCTGATCCATGCTCTCCTTCCATCGATGGCAATCAACTTTAACTTGATCAACCTTGCCTCGAAGCTGCCATATCATCCCTAACTTTTTTTGCAGCTGATATATCGAAGTGTTAGCCTCCGAAGTAGGGCCAAGAAGGCCATACTCTGTTAAAATCATAGTTACCTTCTTGTAATGACCCGATCGGTCGTTTTGAGATCTAGCGCGTCATTCAGCAGTTGAAAGTCATGAACATCTTCATTTCAGGTATATTGACTTGTACGTATGGTCAGAGTTGAATTTCAGGAAATTCGGAGTCAAATTGGAAAGAAACTTTTCATTGCAGCAACCTTAAGTTGAAGAAAATGGCTAAGATTGGAATTTTGAGTAAACAACCTCGGAATTGAGATCTGAAAGTTCCAGCATGTTTGTATGATGATTTTGGACTTGGGCGTATGTCCGGATTTGGTTTTGGATAACCCGTGAGCATTTCAGCGTATATTGTGAAAGTCAGTATTTTAGAAAAATTTCATAAATTTGGGTTGGAAGGCATTTCAGTGTTATAGATGTCCGTTTGGGATTCCGAGTCTGGGAATATCTCTGTATGGTGATTCTGGAGTTGGGAGCGCGATCAGAAGTGAATTTGGATGTCCGGAGGTTATTTTGAAGTCATTTGGCTAAATATAGAAATTTGAAGGTTTTTGAGAAAATTCGACCGGAAGTGGAAATTTTGATATCGGGGTCAAAATGTGGTTCCGAAAGTTGGAGCAAGTCTGTAATGTCGAATGTGACTTGTGTGCAAAATTTGAAGTCATTCCGGAATGATTTTGGTAAGGTTTGAGACACTTAGTCTCTTTTAAGGAAGCTTAAGTTGGAAAAGTCAACCGGATATTGACTTATGTGTTAGAGCGCTCGAAATGCGAATTTTATGGTTCGGATAGCTTTGTTAGGTGATTTGGGACTTAGGAGTGTGTCCGGAATATTTTCGTCATGAACGGTGTAGAATTAAGCTTGAATTGACAAAGTTAGTATTTTGGCGAATTCCAGTTGATAGGTGAGATTTTGATCCGAGGATCGGGATGGAATTCCGAGAGTTGTTGTAGCTTCGTTACGTCATTTTGGACTTGTCTGCAAAATTTGAGGTTATTCGGACTAGTTTTGACGTGTTTCGGCATCGGATGTGAAAGTTAGAAGTTTCAAAGTTCATAAGCTTGAATCCGAGATGAATTTAGTATTTTTGCGTTGTTTTTGGTGATTCGAAGGAACAACTAAGTTTGTGTCATATTATAGGACTTGTTAGTATACTTTGTTGGGATCCCATGAGGCTCGGATAAGTTTTGGAAGAGTTTTTGGAAGATTTTTACCGTTTTGAGCATAAGCATGTAATGATCTAAAGGTTCATTTTTAGTTCTAGAGATCCAAATTCGATTTGGAGACTTCCGGAATTTTGATAATGAATTATAGGACTGATCTGGAAATTTTGGTTTAATTTCATCAAGTCGCGGTTGGGTTTTTTACGCGAAATGTGAGTTAATTGCTTAACGAGTGAAATGAGTATCGCACTGGGAAAATGAGCTTCGAATTGAGTTTCGATTGAAGGGTTGTGTTCGTATTATTATTTGTGACTCATAGGAACAAGAATCGTCTAATTCCGAGTTCGTATGACGGATTTAGAGCCATTTTTGTGAAACAAAAACTGCTGCAAATTATTGGGCAGCTGCTGTGTTTTTTTTAGCAGTAGTGAATAGTAACCCGCGCGGGTGAACAGTGATTCCAAAAAATCTGGGCAATGAGTTTATATCCAATTTTGCGGTCATTTTTCCTCCATGGTTGATCATTTTGAGAGCTTCTTGGTGGAGATTAAAGAGGGATTCAAGGTGGAAACGACTTGAGGAAAGTTCTTGAACTTAAAACTCGATTTTATGATGCTAATACATGGATTAGAGCTGAAAACTCGAGTAATTTATGGGCAAAATAGTGGTTTAGTGCTTGAAACTTAAGAGAGTTAAAATGGAGATTTGAGGGGTCATTTGAACTCCGATTTTTGGTAAATTTGATATGTACGGACTCGTGGCGAGACGAGGAATCCGGTGATGTGAATTTCATAATTTTTCGAGAAGCAGGCCCGGGGCTCGGGTTTTGCTAGTTTCGAGATTTTTGCTATTTCTCGATTGTTTTCGATTGGGTATTGTTCCCTTATCATATTATGATGTATTCGCTCTAATTTTGGATAGATTCGACGCGCGTGCAGGCCGATTTGAGGAGCAAAGGCGTCGCGTGCTAGAGATTTCGCTGGTTCGAGGTGAGTAATGCTTGTGAATGATATCCTGAGGGTTTGAAACCCCGGATTTCACATCGTAACGCTATATTGAGGCGTGACACACATTCTATGGCGAGTGCGGGGTCGTTTACTATTGGGGATTGTGACTTGGTCCATCTCGAGTGTTATTTCTACTATATTGGCGATTGAGACGCATACTTAATTACTGTGAATTGGGCTTGTTTCCATTGGTTGGGGCCTTGTGCCGACTTGTGGACCCCTTCGGGGATTGATATTACTATTTTAGCATATTTTGCATATCATTTGGTTTCAGTCCAAGGTTTTTAATACTGTTTTGCAAGCTCAGCCATATTTCTAAGTTTTGAAAACTCAAATGATATTTTAAATGTTATTTCGGGCTGAGAACTACTATTTTATAAATGCCCAAGGGGCTTATGATGTTTTTCTGGACTGATTATGGATGGCTCGGGCTACACGTCGCAGCAGTGATTTAGAACAGTGGTAATAATGACACTGTATGATGTGACTTGAAAAAGTGGTAATAATGGCATTATGTGATATAAAGTGGTCAGGTAACAATGACTGGACAGGATTTTATTGATGCCACGAGATGACTTGTTATTACGCTTGGGCTGTAGGAGCCCCGCCGGAGTTTGTACACACCCTCAGTGAGTGCCGTCGACGTTAAATGATTATGGAAGTGGGTACTGGAATGTACCATCATATGCATTGCATTGCATTCATGCATTTGTTCATTGTTTGTTGTTTGTGATACTTTTGGAGGCAGTTATATGCGATTCTGGTACAATCTGATCATTAAGTGTTGGGCCCGAAGGGCGGAGTTCTGTGCTCATGTGCACTACTGTTACTGTATTCATTTGCGTAATTGTTGAAAAAAAAGCATTTTTCAAAAGAGTCTTTAAAGTGAGCTAAAATGTTTCTTCAAAGATTTCATAGCTTCACTGATTTCTCAAAGGGGTTCTCACTGCTTCTTTATAGCATGATGATCTGTTATACGTGATTTCTTACTGCTCAGTTATTATTTACTTTTATTACTCACTGGGTTGGAGTAATCACTTTACTCCCTGCACCTCGCATGCAGCTGCAGGTATTGATCACCCGGTAGCGGGATATTGGCTGATTGAAGGTATTACTATCGTAGCTGAGCAAGGTGACCGCCAGCTTTCGCGGCACCGCACATTGTTTTTAGAATTTCAGAATTTAATTTTGTATATTATTGGCCCTATTAGTTGTGTTCAGGTTTTCTTTAGAGGCTCGTGACTTGTGACACCCCGGTCGGGTTATGTTGGGCTGTAAACACTTGTTATTATTGTCGTTAAGCTGTATTTATCTATTTATTTATGTTTAATAATTGTTAAAGAGACGATTTGGGTTAGTTGGCTGGCCTTGTCTTCACGAGAGGCGTCATCATGACCAGGTTAGAAAATTGGGTCGTGACACTTCTCATCTAGTTCGGACTCGTTTTTCCGAGCTTTGGCCAATTCAGATCGGAGGTCCTTAAGCTCATCTTCCTTTTGGCTACAGAGGAGCCTCAAGGACTTCTTTTCTCCTAAAACTTTCTTTATCTCGGCCTTACAGTGGCTCAGCTCAGCTCTAAACTTATCGATGCCCTATACATGGAATGAAGATAAGTTAGTCAAAGGAAAGGAAAGAAAGAAAAAATTACAAAGTTAGTATTTACCCGAGAGAGAAGATGTTGAGCCTCTTCGAAGATGGTAGAGGAACCATTAAGGTCAGAGGTATCCTCGACCCCAGCAAAGCAACCCTGAAAGGGATTTTCCTCGAGGACCTTGTTCGGATTCGGTGTACATAGAGCGTTAGCATCTTCGATTGCCTCCTCGGAATAAGATAGTAGAGAAAGGGAGTGACCTGTTGTCATGGCCCCAAGCTCTTCACTCGGGGCATTCTGATTAGCTTCGAGGGTTTTCGCACTCGCCCATTCGGTATATTTGTTGAATACGGAGGAATGATCTCAACCTCCGGGAACGCGAGCATCTTGCCCTAATCTTTCTTTGGGGTTCCCTCACCACGGGATGAGGTCTCTAGTTAAAAGGGCTTGGCGGTCTCGATTGGTTTCCTAGTTCGAGCACCAACGTCGAATCTTCACCATCATTTTTTTCGTCATCCGGGCAATTGTGGGCTGAATCTACATCCACATGAGCAAATCTCTTCTGTAACCTTCAAACATGGGTTTTCTTGTCTTGAGGGTCTTCAGGCTTCAAAACCCTTTTTCTTTTATTGTCCTTCCCCGATTTCGGAACCAAAGACTTGGTCCCTTCCCATGCAGGGCTGGACTCATTTCGGAGACATCTCCGATGCGTGCACAAGTAAATATGAATGAGTCGATGCCACCAATATATGAAAAGTATCTGAAACTTGGGAAAAGCACTTACCATGATTTTTAGACTCCCATTTGCCCCTCGATAAACCATGCCATTTGCGCTCATCATACGAGGAGGTCGCGGCCAACTTTCAGACCTAGTCCTCGAGGTCCGGGACAGCGTGAGGTGTCCAAGAAGTAGATGCAGAAAAGGTAAAAATATTATGAGATGCAGAAGTTGAGTATGTATAAACATTGAGAAGAAAGGCCCCACTTACAATTAAAATTCCATCTCTATAGGAACGACATTTTGTCCCGGGGAATGACATCCGAAGTCCGCACTCTGATGAAGCGGCTCATCCAGCCTCGATCTTTGTTTTCATCGTTTCTAGCAAAGAAGGATTTCTTTGTCCGTCGTTGTTACTTGATGAGCCCTCGGAACAGTTGGGGCCGGTACAACCGAATAAGATGGTTGAGGGTGAATTCCAACCCCTCGGCCTTTCCGGAAAAATAGCGCAGCATGGTCACGATGCGCCAAAAGGACGGGTGGATCTGACGAAGGGTGAACTCGTATATTTTATAGAAGTCGATCACTACCAGGTCGAGGGGACCCATGTGAAAAGATAAGTGTAAACACTTAAAAATCCCTCCACGTGGGTAGTAATGCTTTCCTCGGGGCTCGAGATATGGATCACAACCTCATCTCCTCATCCGCAGTCCTTCTTCATATCTTTAAGGTGCTTCTCCGATATCAAACTAATGTATCGGGATGCATGCTCGAATCGGCGTAGGACATTAGGGGGATTTGCAATATTGAAGTCCTTCTCAATTAAGCAAGGACCGGGGTGGTTTCTTCAAGAGTCGGCGACACCACCAGTTTGGCCGGCCGAGATGTAGAAGAAGATGACACTTTATCTTTTTTGGGAACTGATTTGGAAGTTTTAGCCATGGCTCTAAGCTAAAGAACAAGAACGGTGGAAGAACGTGGTGTTTTACAAGAACTTGGCATTTTCCGGTACTTAAAGGGGCAGTGGAAACAGATGATTATAAGAAGAGATAAAGAAGTGAAAGATGAGATGAAAGAGTAAAGTTCTTTATTCAAAGGAATAGCCTTATATTTATAGAATGGAGATGACGGTTCGGCGACACTAGTGGCCGACCAGTACTGAAATGCATTTAATATTTTGGAAAAGCGGACCGACAAGACATTTCAGTCACTTCGAGCGCCTGCATCACAGGGATAACATCATCATTATGGACTCTGAAAATCGAGGTTTATATCGTTTCTTATTATCTTATTCTAAGAAACGCGAGGACTCTCTGTATACGGTCAAAATCGTATGCCTCTAATCTATAGGCTCGAGAGTCCGTTCTGGGCCCGAGTCCAGACGAGGTCGAGTTCAAGACCAGTGGACCAGATTCGAGCTCGAAGACAGAGTGCAATGCCTAGAGATATGAGTTTGAGGAATACTGGGGCCAAGTGTTCTCGACCCCGAAATAGTATCGTTATGGATTTGAACCAGAATGAGCTAGATTCCTGCCACGTCCCCAAGGTTATGGCCCAAATCCCGGAATAAGATTGTACGATTTCGTACTAGGCGGTTAGACAACTGCACCAAGAATATTCCTTACTGTAAATAAAATATACTTTATTTAGGGTTCCCCTATTATATAAAGGGGACCCCAATCATTTGTAACATCATCTAATCATTGAGCAAAGAGTATACTCTCTACTTTTTCGCCTACTATTCATCAGAATTATCCTTAGCTCTACTGTTCTTACTTTACTTTTCTTGCCTAATTGTTCTTATTGTTTTAGACCCACCTCGAGGTCACTAAGCTCGAGGTCACCGCTGTTGGGTAACATTGGCTTGATTCACTTATCTTTTTCATTTCTACTTCATATTCCTTGATTACTAATTTGTATTGAACTAAATCACATAACTTTAAAACCATTAATCAAATTTAATTGTTACTCATATTTTTTAGGTAAATAAATACACAGTAAAATTGACCCATCGACAATTTCTTACACGAAAGTGTGTCAATTAATTCCCTCGAATAAGGGTAGCTTTGCCGTGTGAATATGAGTAGACTTATTGCAATGTGTTATTGTATTATAATTAAGCATTTAGTGTTATTACGTACTTCATTTAGTGACGGAAACAGAATTTCAAAAGAAGAAGAAGAAGAAGAAGAAGAAGAAGAAGAAGAAGATAAACACACGAAGAATTTAAGGGGATTCAACAACTTATAGTATCGTGCTTATATAGCTTTTAGCCTTATATACATAATATAATTTTCCGTCAAAGAAGGTCTGAAATCCCCTTCCGCTACCCCAGCTCCGCCCATGATACTTATATTAGCATACCAATTTGATAAATAAATTCTTGCACATTTTGCTTTTGAATATATACAACTTTAATGTGTATTATGTAATTTTCATGTTTTAATTTATCCTTATTTTTTAAGTATTAAAAATAAAGATTAAACTCCATTTTGAATTACTTAAAAGGTATTAGCAGATAAATTTCTAAACAAACGTTAATTGATAGCCCTAAGTAACGATATAGAAGGTCATCTTTTTTATAAAATATTAAAATTACTAATAATATAAAAATATTATACTGTTCGTTTATATAATTTAAATATTTGTTTAATGTTTAGATTATGACTTTCACATGGCCTCCCTGTAGGTCCACGTGCTAAATAGTCATTATCCTGACAACTCAACCTCTTTGTCGTAATAAGGTAGTAGATCTCAAATGATATTTGACAAATTAAGAAGAAATATATGGTGATAAGGTTAGTGATTAATTTGATTATCTCAAAGGTGTAGCTTTACGAGACATTTTCCGTTTATACTATTTTCAAAAATATTAAATTATTTAGTTGAATATTAAAGTAGTGCTAACTACTCCCACTATTCGCCTATATTAAAATAATAATATTTCTTAGATACATTTCTTATATTTTTTAAAGGAGTTACAATCGCTAGAACAATTCAAAATTTAATTTTATTATGTGAACATACCTATGAGTAGGGGTGTACATGGACCGGGTTGGTTCGGTTTTTATCAAAACCAAACTAAATCAATTATATCGGTTTGGATTGGTTCGGTTTTGTCGGGTTTTTCGGGTTTTTGGGTTTTTTTGTTACATGAATATTATTTCAATCTTACGTTATTAAAATTATAGATAAAGCTTTGATAAGTGAATATATGTTTAGTAAATATGGGAAAAATTGACAAACATATGATCTATTAAAATATTCTAATAGGAGAAATTTTTAGTAACACATGATAGTTATTTTCTTAGTCGTCTAACAATAATTTTTCGTTAATTTACGCTTTCA
>MU704458.1:88777-107394 GCA_026770625.1 Nicotiana glauca
ATAAAATTTATATATTTATATGTCGGTTTGGTTCGGGTTTGTTTACTCAATACCAAACCAAGTCAAACCAAACCTAGCCGGATTTTTTAATCGGTTTGGTTTGGTTTTTCGGTTTGGTGCGGTTTTTCGGTTCGGTTTGAACACCCCTAGTGGTGAGAGTACACGAACGAACTGCGTTCAATCATTGCTTCCTCTGACTTTTAATTTTATGGGTTGCAACCAAAATATATGATATGTCTATAATTGTGAAAGTTAACAGAATTCGATAACCCGTATTCACGAAGCATAGGTCCGCTTTTGGTAATGGACATGATATGAACAAGAATAGGAGATAAGGAAATCCCGCAAAGTTGGGGTGTAAATGACTTGGTACTAAAAAATATTGACTCAACAAAATATTTTAGGAAAAATGAAAAACAAGAAAAGGAAAAAGATATTTAGAAAGTATTTGACAAAACAATATTATCGTAAAAAAATTTATGTAGATATATAGGAACTGTCAAGATAGCCCTTCGCCGTGATTTGTCCCCTCAAATTAAAAATCTTATTTCTTATAGAGTAAGGTAACAAGAATACCAAATTATGAAATTTTAAGTGCAACATTTTTATTTTAATTATTAAATGAGAACGATATAGTTTTCACTTTGAACTAGGGGTGTATAAAGAAAATTGATAAACCGCACCAAACTGCTAATCCGAGTCAAACCGGGTAAAATAACCCGATCATAGGTTGGTTTGGTGTTGGAAAAAATAACCCGACCATAATTGGTTTGGTTTGGTTTTAACGAAAAAAAGTTAAATCGAAACCAAACCAACCCGATATTACATTTATTCAATTTTTACAAATATTTTATACATATAAATATTTATTTTTAATACAATTCATAAATATTTCTTAAACTTTTTCACAGTTTTATCTTTAAACATATTATTTCAAGTTTAGAATTAACATTCTTGAATGCTCGAATAAATTTTATTGTTCATAAAGGTAGTAATTCAAATAAACTTCACATCAATACTAATGCTAACAAAGAAAATTCAATTCAATAGTAGAAATGATAATAATGTTAGATATCTATTTTTATAGTTTTGCATTGTTTATATTGAAAACGTATAACTTAGTTTATCCTTTACTTTAGTGCTTAGTTGTGCAACTAATATACTTATAGTTGTACTTATTTTAGCATGACTTATATAGTTCTTTCAGATTATGTTAATATTTATTATGGCTTATTACTTAGTAATATTTTCTTTATGGATTTTAGTATTTTTGTTATTGAATATTTTAGTACAATGCTATGACTCATCTCATATTATTATATTATTTTCTTGAAAAATACATTATATAGTTGTATCCTTGTAAGACTAGAGAAATATATGAAGCACAAGTTATACATTTGTAGTATGAAGATTTATCGGGGAAAAAATTGAAAACCCGAAAAAAATCGAAAAACCCGAGATTGAAAAACCCGACTTCGTTGATTTGGTTTGGTTTATAGATTTAAAAATCCGACACTATTGATTTAGTTTGGTAATTAAAAAATTCGAACCCACCCGACCTATATACACCCCTACTTTAAACAATGAGTTTTCCTAGAAAATTCTTCTTTCAAAAAAACAGTTAAAATTTAGGTTGTTCACATCTTATACTTAAATCTTTTTCTCTCATTTTATCTTCAACATGAATTCACGACGTGTCATACGTCGAGATTGCTTTGAAGACCTAGTGTAATTGTGACAAAGAAAAGGATATTTTAGAAAAATATTGGATATTGTTTCTAAATTGATTGACTACTACTATTTGTCAAAGAATCCAAAGCCATCCAAGCGTTAATTGTTCAATAAAACTTTGCCAAACAAATTAAATGAAGAATTGCGTAATATTTACTGAGGTAGTACAGTACTATTACAAGCCCTGATGGCATTTCCACAGATGCCTTTGATGGCATCAATATTTCCGAGAGCCTAAACGACATATCACGTACTATATCAACACCTTTTTGGTCCTCTAGCATCCTGGACTCAGACAAAAATAGGTAGTCTATTAAAACACAAAAGTTTATTTATAGTAGATTGTCTTGATCCTTCCTTCGCCATTTGATGAGCTGTTGCATTCCCTTCCCTGCAGCTATGCCTCAGAACCACTTACCCCATTTTGACCATTAGCCATCTACAATCAAAAATAATATTATTGTAAGTCATAAATCCTTTTTCGAGGTAACGTTTAACATCCGTTGAGTTTGTCTCTACTTCTAGTGGAGTGAAGTTGTTTTGTTCTGATCTTTGGTGGATTGCTTGAAGTTCTGCATGAATGAGAGTTTATATTCTAGTGCATATTTTACAATCACTGTAGGTGATAAAGGGTGAGTGGTATTATGGATGTTGTTACTATTTTTAGTTAGCCAAAGGTTCCAAATGATGAATGAAAAGAGGTCTTCACAGTATAGAGTGCTGGGCATTATAGGTAGATTAAAAACAAGTGCTCATTAAGGTTATTTGGGTAAAAAAGAGGTGGCTGAATCAGAAGTGAGTGCCAAATTTTTTTTGCCAAAGTACAGTGAAGAAAGATGTGTTCGATATCTTCTTCTTCTTTGCGATAACATGTGCAAGTAGGGTCTATATTGATGCCAATGTTTTGTAAATATTTCCCAGATGGAATTCTCTCATGGTAGCAAAGCCATAAAAAGAATTTTGTTAGGATAATTAAGGAACTAAATCCAATCACAGTTTCTTTTCTATGTTATGATCACTACAAGGTTCATTGACGAGTTTATAGCAAGACTTTGTAGTGAAGAGACCACTAACGATTTCTCCCCAGTAAATTCTATCTATCCGAGGCTACTGGAAGGAGTAATAATAGATCAATTAATTCTATCAGATATATTGTGTGAGGTATTTCAAAAGAAATTTTATTAAAGATCCAATTATTATTGTGATGGAGATCTTTGGGTGTGAGAAGTAGGTCAGAGTTATCAAGAGGACCTACTGAAGTTGGCGGAGTGGTTGACAGAATCCATCTAGAGTTCCAGATATCAAGAGAGGAGTTGTGACCAACTGTCCATGCCGTACGTTTAGAGCAAATGTTCCAACCAATCTTAAGATTTTTCCATATAAAAGAAGTGTTCTTAGGAGAGTTATTGATGTACTTAGTTATAAGGAGATTAGTGATATTAGGCTAGATATATGTCATTTGACAATTGATTTGCCCCAACTTGATTATGTTTCAATGCTCTAAAATAATTAAATAATGAAAAATGAGCTCTAAATTGTGTTGCAGGGAACGAGGAGCTTGTATGAGGTCTTAAAGTGGTAATTGGAGCTAAGGGTATCAATGGATATTCGAAAACCGACTAAACCGACCGAACCGTACCGTACCAAACCGATTTTTAGGTTTCTTTTAGAGAACCGTAGATTTTTATATAAATCTATAACCGCACTGATAATTAGGAAAGGTTTTTATTTTATAAAAATAAACCGAAAAAATACCGAACCGTACCGGATAAATTTTACATGTAGAAAATATATTTATTTAGTAAGTTTAAAAATAATAATTTTTTAAATTTTCTTTGGGCCTTGGAATTATAAAAACTATTATAAGCCAATAAGTAATTAAACTCAAAATACTAATTCCTAAAACCTATTATGCTACTTCTACTTAAACTAAGTTATTTCTTGTATCTGTATTAGCAAGACGCAAAGTATTCTAGCGATTAAACTACAATGTATTGAATATGTTTCCTTTCATATAATTTTGATTTATCCTTTTGAATATTTAATCTTCTATAGACTTTATTCTTGAGTCCCAACTTGGTATATCTTTCAACTCGTTTGATTTATATATTTTTTGCCTTTGTTCGATTTCTTTTATGCTGTTATAGAATAGTTGATGGATCTATACTCTAGCCATCTTTTTTTTAATTCATCATCCTTTAAACAGTAAAAATATCTAGAGAGTTTTGCTAAGTCCTATAAAAGAATGTATGTTATTGTATTCTACTTCTACTGGTGAATTTTATATGATATTAAAAAAAATACTAAAAATTAACCGAATCGTTCTGATACCGATACCGAAGAGAAACTGACATGATTGGGACGGTTTTAAAAAGTCTAATTTTGGTTATACATAATAGAATAATCAAAAAATTGGTATGGTACAAATTTTATAAAATAACCGACCGAACCGAACCATTGACACCCCTAATTGGAGCTATATTGAAGCAATAAAGACCCTTAAGAGTTGAGTAAGCGAGAAAAAGAGAAAAAGAATCGACCAAATGAAGGCCTGGACTAGCGCGCCCAAATGTGCGCCAGGTAGCGCGATCGCGCTAGTCCAGATGGTCGAGGCAGAATGATAGTCTAGTAGCGTGGTCATATGTGCGCCCACTAGCACGACCGTGCTAGCCCAATTCCGGAAAAATAGATTTCAAGGGTAAATTTGGAAGTCTGGAGGCAAAAATCCACTCAACCTAAAAAGAGTGTAGCTCACCCAAGATAGAGGTGTGCAACTTTTATTAGCTAAGAACAAGAATAGGAAAGGCAAGGAGCTAAGAAGAGTTTTCTACCCCAAGTTCTTCTCTTCTTCCTTTTGTTTTTATTATTTGTAATGAATTTTATTATTATGATGTTTTGTTATGAGTAGCTAACTCTTTAAATGTAAGGTTTTGGTTGAATCCATTGTGGATGAACTTATTGTGATATTAATATAGTTTTGAGTTAGTTGTTAATCTTTATTTGTTCAACTACGTTTTGATTTTTGTTGGTTGAAAGGATTCTCAATTAGCCATCCTATTTATTATGTATCTACTTGAGAAAGAGTGCATATTTAGGTAATTGTTTGAACAACATCACTCCCGGAGTATAGGCGAGAGTCATAACCAAGGGTTTAGAGGTTGAAGTAGAGATAACGATACCTCAGGTGCAATCTAAGTGAATTGTAATGCGAATCTAGCTAGCGTAGCTTGAGAGAGTGCGTCTAGTAAATTATCATAATTACTTGAGAGAGAGTTATGATAGTTGGAGATTTCATGATTAATAGAGATAACTAATTCATAGCTATAAGAAATATACGACTAAGGAAATCTACAACAGGGGAAGCCAGTACCTTAGGCCCTTATTCCAATTGTCTACACTTGCGTATTAATTAACCTTCATTTTATTGATTCTATTAGTTGTCGTAGTAATTATAACACCACTTGTATTCACAAAGTTTGAGAAGGTTGACTAATAAGAATTTAGTACTTCGAAGACTTCTCTTGATACGTTAATTTCCTGTGGGATTCGACTCTGGGCATAATACCCCAGATTATATTTGCAACGCCTGCTTAGTCTTTTAATAGACACAGTTGAGCGTGATCAATTTTGGCATCGCTTCCGGGGAATTTAACAGTATTATCAATTGCGATTGAAAGAAGTACAAAAATTCTTAGTGTAGTTAGTTTTCTCTACACCCAATTTATACATTGAAATTTTTAACGTCTGTTGACTTGGTTGCACATGTGCATGCCTAAAAACTTATCGAGAACTGGTGAAGTATTTGAAGCATTATCAGATCCCGAGAAAGTTTTCAAGGCCTTGAACCGGGCCAACCGGAGAAACAAACAACAACAAACAACTGACCCAATCGAAATAGCAATGGGAGATCACGAAGATCACCCAGTTGTACCAATAGATCCAATGGCACCTCTTGTGCCCGAGGCGGTTCTTTATGATTGGGCACAACCCACAACTAAAAATTTGGCCACCTCAATATTTAGTCCCGCATATACAAGCTGAATCATTTCAAATCACAAATAACATGCTGCATTTGTTGCAAAACAAGAGACTATTTTCGTGGTCGCAAGTCGAAGATCCTCAACAACATTTGAAAAATTTTCTGTCAATCTGCAAAACCCAAAGATAGCCCAATGTAACTCAAGAAGCAATCAAGTTGCTATTGTTCCCATTTTCAGTGACAGGAGCTGCCCATACCTGGTTAAACTCACTCCCCATAAATTCCATAACAACTTGGGAGGAGTTAATGAGGCAATTCATGAATAAGTTCCCCCCCTCCCCCAACAAAACCGCACAACAGATTGATGACATTTTGAGTTTTAAATAGAGGCCAATGGAAATATTACATGAAACATGGGAGCGTTTTGAAGGGGATGCTGGTCATATGTCTGCACCATGGCATTCCAGATTTGATGTTAGGACATCGGTTCTACATAGGATTGTCAAACAGCATGAAGAACATTGTTGATGCTTCGGCGGGTGGAGCATTCTTGAGTAAATCATGGAGAGAAGGTCAAGGTCTGCTTGACAAGATAGTGCAGAATTAAGGATGGATAACCAGAAATGCACCTATCACTCCAGTGGTGCACTCAGTGCCTTTAGATCCATCCAATTTAATGGTTGAAAATATGGCCACTTTATTGACACAAATGAACATACTCACCAAAAGGGTGGAAGAGTCAGGGCAAAAACAACAGGTACATATTGTAGATACTACTAATGGGGGCTTGTGCACATCTTGCATTAGTTATCCAATTGGTAATCAGTGGCCTGCAGGACACGATCATTAGCACTATCTTGAAGATATGAACTATGTGTCTAATTATAGAGTCTAGAGACAGGGTGGTCAGAATTGGAGTCAGCAAAATCAGCAATACAGGTCAGCCCAATCACAGTTCAACAGTGGAAACATGGGAGGTATGAGACCCCCCAACAATATAGCACCTTACCCAAGGCCACAGAGATATAGTAATCAGAATCAACAGCAAGGATATGCAACAGGTCATTGGGTCTAATGCAAAGATTAGTGAGAGAGTAGATGCACATGACTCGGCGATCAAGAATATTGAAATGTAAATGGGCCAAATTTCGATGTCTCTAAACAATCGCCCTCATGGAATACTACCTGCAGATACTCGGGTAAATCCAAAAGATCAAGTCCCGAAGCAGTTGATGGCGGTGAGCTTACTTAATAGAAAGGACTTGGATGTAGAGCAAGAAAGGGCTGGAGAATCCAGGGAAGCTGAGACACTCATATCAGTGCCCATAGAGTTGGATGAATCAACGAAACTGACAGAAGTGACAGTCCAACCTGCCAGGAAGAAGGTAGCATTCAAATTGAGATCGAGAAATAAGCTGAGATAGCACAGGAACCAGTGGTTGATGTGGCGGATGATAAAGATTGATCCCAAATGATTGGGAAGAAGAGATCGCCTACACCCTTCCCTTAGAGGCTAGCTAAGTACCAAAAAGAGAAGCAATACAAGAAGTTCTTAGAAATGCTAAAACAAATCCAGGTAAATATTCCCTTAATTGATGCTTTGAAAGAGATGCCTGGGTATGCAAAAATGATGAAGGACTTAATGTCCCGAAAATTTGATTTCCAAGACTTAGCCACAGTTACTCTCACCCAGACGTGTAGTGCAGTGGTGATTAGACCAATTGCGAAAAAGTTGTCTGACCCAGGGAGCTTTACAATCCCATGCACTATTGGTAATGTTGCATTTGCTAAAGCACTGTGTGATCTAGGGGCCAACATTAATCTTATGCCCCTGGCAATTTATAATAGGATGGGTATTGGAAGAGCTAGACCCACATCTATATTGTTGCAGCTAGCTGACAGGACGGTAAAGTGATCCTCTGGTATTCCCTGCAGATTTTGTAATCTTAGACTGTAAAGTGGATGAAGAGATTCCCATAATTTTGGTAAGACCATTCCTGGCCACGGGGAGAGATTTAATTGATTGTGAAACTGGGGAGTTAAAGATGAGGTTGAACGATGAAGAAATAACATTCAACGTGCAGAAATCTATGAGGCAACCAAGTGAATTCACCAATTGCTCTTTTATAGATGTCATCTATGTAATTGTAGAGACCGATGACGAACTGCTGACTATTGAAAACCCCCTTGCTACGTGTCTGATGAAATTGGATGAGGTAAAGGGAGAAGAACTGGATGGATGGGTAATGGCATTAGAAGGTAGATGGTTCTGGGATAGAACACTTGAATTTGAGCCCTTGCACTTAGAGAACAGAGAAGCTCCTCCAGCCAAGCCATCAATCGAAGAACCACCAAAGTTGGAGTTAAAGCCATTGCCAACCCATCTCAGGTATGAGTTTCTTGGACCTAACTCCACATTACCTATTATTATCTCATTTAGTTTGTTAGATGTGCAGACGTAACAACTCTTGCAGGTATTTAAGGAGTGCAAGACTGCTATTGGGTGAACCATGGCAGACATAAATGGAATCAGCCCCGCATACTGTATGCATAAAATTCTGCTGGAAGAAGGACACAAACCTACCAGAGAACACCAAAGAAGGATGAACCCCAATATGAAGGAAGTAGTGAAGAAAGAGGTGATCAAGTGGTTAGATGCGGGAATCATTTTCCCAATTTCTGACAATAGCTGGGCTAGCCCAGTTCAATGTGTACCTAAAAAGGGTGGAATGACGGTAGTTAAGAATGATAACAACGAATTGATTTCTACGAGAACCGTCACAGGATGGATAATTTGTATGGATTATAGGAAGCTAAACTTGGCTACCCGAAAAGACCACTTCCCACTTCCTTTCATTGATCAGATGTTAGATAGAATGGCAGGAATGTCACACTTCTGTTTTCTCGACGGATACTTGGGGTACAACAATATTTCTATTGCCCCAGATGATAGGGAAAAAACTTCATTCACTTGCCCTTACAGAGTGTTTGCCTTCAGGAAAATGCCATTTGGTCTTTGTAACGCACCTGCAACATTCCAACGATGCATGATGGCTATTTTTACAGACATGGTGGAGGACATTATGGAGGTCTTCATGGACGATTTCTCAGTGGTGGGAAATTCGTTTGATGAATGCCTAGAAAATTTAACACGTGTTCTAAAAAGGTGCATCGAGCCGAATCTAGTGCTAAATTGGGAGAAGTGCCATTTTATGGTACAATAAGGAATTGTCTTGGGGCACTTAGTGTCGAGTAAAAGGATTGAGGTAGACAGTGCCAAAGTTGACGTGATAGAAAAAATTCCACCGCCAACTTCAGTCAAGGCTATTCGTAGCTTCCTGGGACACGCCGGCTTCTACCGGCGATTCATCAAGGATTTTTCCAAGATCGCAAATCCCCTCTGTAAGTTGCTCGAAATAACCCATTTGTGTTTTCTGATGATTACAGGGTGGCTTTTGAGGAACTGAAGAAGCGGCTAGTCACAATACTGATTGTAGTTGCTCCCGACTGGGAGCAACTGTTTGAAATCATGTGTGATGCTAGTGACTACGCTGTGGGAGCCGTGCTGGGACAGCGCAAGGATAAGGTAATGCACCCTATTTACTATGCAAGTAGGACATTGAGTGGTGCTCAGCTGAATTACACAGTAACTGAAAAAGAAATGTTGGTTGCTATGTTCTCCTTTAATAAGTTCAGGTCTTACTTGATCAGGTCGAAGGTGATAGTATACACAGATCACGCAGCCATTAGGTATTTGGTTGATAAAAAAGAGTCTAAGCCACGCCTAATTCGTTGGGTGCTGCTTTTGCAAGAGTTTGACTTGGAGATTTGTGACCGTAAGGGAACGAAGAACCAAGTCGCTGATCATTTGTCATGCCTTGAAGGTGCTGACAAAGCAATTGAGTCTGAGGATATTCTGGAAACATTTCCAGACGAACATCTGCTAGCCACAACTGTGGAAGATGTGCCATGGTATGCTGATATTGCAAACTATTTGGCATGCGGCATTGAACCATATGAACTCTCATATGTTCAAAAGAAATGATTTTATCGTGACTGCCGAAACTATTACTGGGATGAACCGCATGTTTTTAAAATTTGCATTGATAACATGATCTGGAGATGCGTCTCTGAGATAGAACAATGTTCTGTTTTGTAGGCTTGTCACGCGTCACCTTATGGAGGACATTTTGGAGGAGTTCGGACAGCAGCGAAGGTGTTAGAGGCAGGGTTCTACTGGCCAACAATCTTTAAGGATGCTCACCAATGGGTAAAGGGTTGCAACGAATGTCAAAGAATGGGAAACATATCCCATAGACATGAGATGCCCATGAATCCAATTCAACAAGTTGAGGTGTTCGATGTTTGGGAAATTAATTTTATGGGTCCCTTCTTCAGTTCTTACGGTAATAAGTATATACTTGTTGCGGTGGATTATGTATCAAAATGGGTGGAATCTGCAACACTCCCAACCAATGATTCGGGGGTGGTGGTGGGGTTCTTGAAGAAAAATATATTAACCCGATTCGGGACTCCGAGGGCCATCATTAGTGAGGGGGGCACACACTTTTGCAATAGTGTCTTTGAAAAGTTGTTGGCTAAATATGACGTGCACCACAAGGTAGCAACCCTATATCACCCTCAAACAAGCGGGCAGGTAGAGGTCTCAAACCGTGAGATCAAGAGTGTACTCACTAAAATTGTAAATGCCACAAGAACTGATTGGGCGAAGAAGCTTGACGACACACTTTGGGCCTATAGGACTGCATTCAAACACTTATTGGTATGTCACCATACAAATTGGTATTTGAAAAAGCCTGTCACCTTCCTGTGGATCTAGAACATCAAGCTTGGTGGGCACTAAAGCAATTAAACATGAACCCTGATGAAGCTAGAGAAAATCAACTGGCAAAGTTGCATGAATTGGAGGAATTCAGATATCACGCCTTTGAAAGCACGAGGCTCTACAAGGAAAGTATGAAGAGGCTACATGACAACCACATTGTGGACAGAAATTTCAAACCCGGAGACAAGGTATTATTGTACAATTCAAGGTTGAGATTGTTTCTTGGTAAGCTTAAGTCCCGATGGTCTGGGCCATTCAAGGGGACCGAAGTGTTCCCATCTGGGGGTATGGAGATAACCAGTGAAGATGGCACCAACACCTTCAAGGTTAATGGACAACAACTAAAACTGTATGTGGGGATGGATGAAACAAAAGAGTTATCTGTAGTACGTCTTCGTGAACCACAAAGGTCGAGCAAGCCTTAAATGCGCTTAATCTACGTCGTGCCATGACGTTAACTAAGGCGCTGGTTGGGAGGCAATCCGACGATAGTATTAGTGGTTAATTGTAAGTTTTTGAACATGCTAACCAATGCAGGTAACAATGGGCGGGTGACACGGCAATCGAAAATGGCAAAAAACAGGTGAAAAGAGTAAAAATTTCGAAGCTCAGTAGCGCGATCGCGCTCTTGAGCGCGCTAGTGGCCGTGCTAATTTGGCAAAACATTATGCCTTGACCGTGCTAAAACTAGCGCAATCGCGCATATGGCCGCGCTAATTTGGCAAAACTTTTTGCCTTTGACGCGCTAGTCTAGTGCCATCGCTCACCTGAACGTGCTAGTGACGATTCAGCTGTTATAACTTAAGTTGTTTTATTTGTTTTAAATCCCTTCCTACCTATTCTACTAACCCCAATCCCCTAAATATTCTCCCCACCAAATCACAAGCCCTAAAACTTTACAAACCCTCCCACAATCTCTCAACACTCAATTTCTCTTCTTCTTCATCTCCCTTCCTCCAGACAATCTTCATATTTTTTTCAAAGTTTTCCCAAGTCTCCAACAACATTCCCCCTTCCCTTCTTCTCTACTCCTTACTCTCACTACATGTATGTTAATCTTGCTCCAATTTTCTCTCTTTGTTTTCACATAATCTCTGCAGATTTTTGTGTGTTTAAGTATGCTTTCTTTTATATAGTTATCTTTATTTTTGTTTGTTAATAGTAGATTTGGTAATAATTATTGTAGTATTTATGAGTTGTGAGAACTAGAGTTTGTTTACTTGATTGGTGACCTTTGGAAGATTTGGTGGTGGGTTCATGTTGTAAATTGTTTGGAATGGGTTGTGAGTGCCTAATGCCCATAAGGTGTTTGTAAAAAGGCCTCAATGACTGCAATTATGTAATTATGACCACGTATGCGTATGAAGTCTGAGTAACCGCAGTGCGTCACAATTTTTGGTATTGGGAGGTACTTATTTGTTCCCGATTTGCAGGTACCATGGCTCCATCAAAGAAACGACGCACCACCGGTCCATCAACTAGCAGACAAGCATCCAGGTCGTGAGGGGCTACCCCTGAATGCCCTTTTCATAACACCAAATTTGTCTCGGCTAAAGCCCAGGACCATTTTGTTGAGAAGGCTTCTAAAAAGCCAATTCCTGAAAGGGGCATTGACATTCGATCACTCGAGCGACATTGCCCTCATATGTATGAAGAGCTGATAAGACGGGGGCTACAAACATTCATTAATGAGCCCGGTGAAGGCAATGTAATGGTTGTGAGGGATTTTACACCAACGCGCCTGAGCATGACAATGGCATCATCACAGTCTGGCCCAAAGCGGTGAATGCCTCTGTTGAGGCGATAAGGGCGGCATACCAGCTACCACCACCTGTGATTGATTATGATGACTTCTATGAATATGGCCGCAACCCAATATAGGAAAAGTGGTAGCGATTCTTTGAAACAATCTGTGCACTGGGAAAAGATGTGGTTTGGATGCGCTATGGTGAGAAGTTCAACTCCTCCGCACTTACTTCTGAATCAAAATGCTGGTTGTATCTTATCAACAGCCGGTTGATTCCATCACACAATACGACTGAAGTGAATGGGCCCAGAGCCGCTTTAATTTGGTGCTTGGTCAATGGGCACAACTTCGATGTCGCAAAAGTAATCCATGACGAGATGTTCGTCCGTAGCCAAATAAAAAGGTATGGGTTCTTCTTCCCTTATTTAATAACTCAGCTTTGTAGGGATGCAAGAGTGCCCTAAAATCTAGCAGCGAATGGCCTGGTAAGAAAGGACCGCAAGTTCCGGGCGGACAAGGTTACCACCGATAAGGAGCCAGCAACAACAGAGGTGGAAACTAGTGGTAGCTCAGACGACTCCGACGATGAGGATGAAGAAAAGGAGAATGTGATTGTCAAACCCCATGCCACGGAGCACGAGGTAGCAGCTGCATCACCATCTAGGGCTTCAACATCTTTACAGCCACGCAGGAACACACGCATGACTGCTTTGTAACATGAGTTGGCTGGGTTACGTACTTCAGTCACAGATTTAGGTGACCGTGTGGAGGTGGTTGCTGACAGACAACTGAAGTCTGAAAAGAAGTTCTTGGGCTGGTTAAGAGCTCTGGGTCGCGACTGCAATGTGAACCCATATACCGTCTCCGACCAGGAGTAAACCTTCAGGGAAGTACCTCGACCTCATTATTCTTTAAGATTTTTAAAGCCATGGGGACATGTCTTGATTTTAAGTGTAGGGTGGGGGATGCTTCATTGTACAATATGTAGTTTTTATTTGACTATTTGATTTTGTGTTATTTGACTATTTGATTTTGGTTGATTTTCTTTTGCTTGGTTGTTTTGATTGTCTAGCTGTGATTTAGTTTTGGTATTAGTTTAAAGTAATTAAGTAGCTGGGACTAAATCGGGAAAAAAATATAAAATACAGACTCTTCCTGATGACGGATGCCTTAGATAATTTTCTTGAGGGAAGTTAGTCAAGAGAAAATTCCAAAAAGATTTTTTTCTTTTTAGGTAGTGTAGTAACTCCACCCTTAGTTTTTCTTTGGGCCACGGTTCTTTTTCAAAGGTTTTGTTTGAACCGGGTATAGGTAATTTTTATGCATTTTGTTTTCTCTTTAGTTTTTAAAATTAGGATTAATGGGCTAATGAGCGGAGTTCGAAAAGAAAAGCCTTTAGCGCTATTACACTTGAACACAATAGACACTAGAGTGTAACGCCTATTCTCAATAGTTGATTCTTGCTAAAATGCCTTAAACTGTATATTTGTCACTGACTTGAATATTCAGAAAATAGTGTCTTGATAAGCCAATCTGGAATGAGACATATGCCATATGTGTGAGTTTTACTGTACTCCATGATCCACACTTAATACCTAGAACTTGCCCTGTGTGTTTGCAACGCGAAATAGTAGTTTCATTCAGTCTTAGAAGTGATATAGGCAATTCTTTATTGAGCCAGACTTGTAAAATAAACCCAACTAACTGCACTTCTTAGTTAACCTCGTTGATCTTATAAGCCTATTTCTTTGGCAACCACATTGCAAACCTTACCAAATTATTTGAATAGCCTACTGTTTGAACCCTCTTTCCTCACATAAGCACTTGAATGGTATTGAAAATTATGTAAAGACAAAAGTGTGGGGTGGTGGTTTGGTTTTTGAGTGGAACTACTGAAATCGAAAAATAGGTGTAGAATTCTATTGCATAAAAGATGAAGCACCACAAAAAAAGAGAGAATAATATAGTGGCTGAGAAGTGGTGGTTTTGCTATAATTGCACCTAATGAATGGGGTTGTTGTAAACAAAAAGAACGGTGGTGAAATGTTTGGTTGACAAAAAGTTTGGTTTTGAATGTTGATGTAATTGGATTAAAAGTGCTTAGGGAGGTTAGTCACTATATCCAAATGTATCCTACCCATCCCTTAACCTACATTACAACCAAGTAAAGTCCTAGATCTTAGACTGAGTGGCTCAATTAGTAGAGTAGTACATTACGGGCAAGCTTATGGTGCATCTTTGTGACATGTGAATGTTCTTTTCTTGAGAGTGAGTGAAGTTCATCTATTTAATTTCCTAATTGTTCTAAATATTATTATATGTGGAACTACTCTCTTGTATAAATGTGAGGGCATGTGATTCATGAAGGAAAAGCAAGTCTTGACTTCTGTATAGAGTAGCTTGAGAAAGTATGAATATTTCACGGCACGTGAAAGTGAGCTTTTGAGGATAGGATTGTTCACTACTAGATAAAACTCATTTGATTTGTTCTTGGTGTAGTGCATTAGAGAAGAATGCTTAGTGAAGGTACCTCTATAAAGGGTGGTGGATTGCTAGAGGACTAGCAAGGATTAATGTGTGGGGTGTTGATATTAGGCTAGATATATGTCATTTGACAATAGTTTTGCCCCAACTTGATTATGTTTCAATGCTCTAAAATAATTAAATAATAAAAAATGAGCTCTAAATTGTGTTGCAGGAATGAGGAGCTTGTATGAGGCCTTAAAGTGGTAATTGGAGCTACATTGAAGCAAGAAAAACCCCTAAAAGTTGAGTAAGCGAGAAAACGAAAAAAAGAATCGACCAAATGAAGGCCTGGACTAGCGCGCCCAGTAGCGCGATCGCGCTAGTCCAGATGGTCGAGGCAGAATGATAGTCCACTATCGCGGTCATATGCGCGCCCACTAGCGCAACCGCACTAGCCCAGTTCCGGAAAAACAGATTTTAGGGGTAAATTTGGATGTCTGGAGGCAAAAATCCACTCAACCTAAAAAGAGTGTAGCTCGCCCAAGATAGAGGTGTGCAGCTTTTATTAGCAAGAACAAGAATAGGAAAGGCAAGGAGCTAAGAAGAGTTTTCTACACCAAGTTCTTCTCTTCTTTCTTTTGTTTTTATTATTTATAATGAATTTTATTATTATGATATTTTATTATGAGTAGCTAACTCTTTTAATCTAAGGTTTTGGTTGAACTCGTTGTGGATGAACTAATTGTGATATTAATATAGTTTTCAGTTAGTTGTTAATCTTTATTTGTTCAACCACGTTTTGATTTTGGTTAGTTGAAAGGATCCTCAATTACTCATGCCTATTTATTATGTATCTACTTGAGAAAGAGTGCATATTTAGGTAATTGTTTGAACAACATCACTTCCGGAGTATAGGCGAGAGTCATAACCGAGGGTTTAGAGGTTGGAGTAGAGATAACGATACCTCGGGTGCAATCTAAGTGACTTGTAATGCGAATCTAGCTAGCGTAGCTTGAGAGAGTGCGTCTAGTAAATTATAATAATTAATTGTGAGAGAGTTATGATAGTTGGAGAGTCAATGATTGATAGAGATAACTAATTCGTAGTTATAAGAAATATATGACTAAGGAAATCTACAACGGGGGAAGCCATTACCTTAGGCCCTTATTCCAATTGTCTACACTTGCGTATTAATTAACCTTTATTTTATTGATTCTATTAGTTGTCGTAGTAATTATAACACCACTTGTATTCACAAAGTTTGAGAAGGTTGACTATTAAGAATTTAGTACTTCGAAGACTTCTCTTGATACGTTAATTCCATGTGAGATTCGACTCTGGGCATAATACTCCGGATTATATTTGCAACACCCACTTAGTCTTTTAATAGACACAGTTGAGTGCGATCAGTTAGTCCTGGGGGAATGAGGGTAGTTTAATAATCTCAAAGCAAGACTTGCACTTTATTTTTGGAACGAGCTTTTTTGACTCCTAACCCTCCATTGGATTTGTCCTTTGTCACAGTGTCCCAATTTATGAGATGCAACTTTTTTTGCTATCCGTGGTTTCACAAATAAAATTTCTAATAATTCTATCAATGGTTTGAAGAATTTTGCTAGGTAAAAGCATAATTTGAATTATGTAATTAGGGATGCTGGCTAGGGTGGATATAGCAAGCGTGGTACGTCCAGCAATGTTTAAGCAATTGGTTTTCCAGTTGGTTAGCTTGTAACGCAGATTATCCAAGATATAGTAGAAATCCTTTGTTTTAGGGTAGTGATTGTGTATGGAAAATCCCAAGTATTTACCAAAGGTGCTAGTGCTTTTGATGGCTGATTGATTTGTTACGTAAGAAATATCATTTTTGGAGCAATTGGAGGAGAAGTAAATTCTAGATTTCAAGTGGTTAAATTTTTGGCCGGATAGTTCATAGAAGGTATTTATACAACTAAGGATGATTTTGCAATTTTTCTTGGTAACCTTGCCCATTAGAGTTAGGTCATCCACAATAAGAAGATGTGAGAATTGAGGACATTTGGGAGTTACTTTTATAGGATCCCAGAGATTAATATCTACTAAGTGGTTTATATAGCGGGATAGCATCTCCATGCAAAGGATAAAATATAAGGTAGATGGGATCGCCTTGACGAATACCTCGACTAGGGCTAAAATAACTAGTTTTGTGGTGATTTACTAGAATGGATATTTGGTTAATGGTGATGCATGTCATGATTAATTTGGTAATTTTTGGAGGAAATTTGACGTTATGAAGTGTTTGGTATATGAATGACCATTCAAGTCTGTCAAAGGCTTTTTCTAAATCAATTTTGATAAGCATATTGCCAAATTTGCTTTTTTTCCTATTAATAGAAGTGATAAGTTCCTGAATAATAATAACATTATCGTTGGCCCTACGATTTTTCATAAAACTGGATGGATAAGGACTAATGATGGTTGCTAGGAAAGGTTTGATTCTATTGGCAATAATTTTGGTGATGATTTTGTAAATGGTGTTGCAAAGTCCTATTGGTCTAAATTTCTTAAGGCCAATATTTTTGGAAGAAAAATGGGTGTAGGTCATCCGGGCCATGAGCCTTGAAGGGTTTGAAGGAATAAAGGGCATTTGTGATCTCTACATTTGATTAAGGTTTGTCTAGTGCTGAGAGATTAAAAGTAGAGAAACTGGTAGGGTTATTCTTGATAAGCTTCCAATTTGTAGAAGTCATAGAAGGTATGAAGATTAAAAAAAAAAGTTGGTAGTATGATCTATAATGGCTTCGTGGTTATCAAAGCAATTACCATTATCATCTTTAAAGAAAACAATTTGATTTTTTCTTTTGCGATTGGAGGCCGTTACCCGAGGCATTAGTTGATTAACTGCAAATTTGACTAAAAAGGACTTTGCTATTCACATAACCTAAATTGAGGAAAATACAATTCATTTCAAGTATATCTTGTAATTAAGGTCAACACCTTTTAAACTATATAGTCAAACATTTCTATAACAGTCTTATTTGTGTAGAATATTTTTGGATATTATGACGAATTGTTGTTGTAGAAAATATATATTATAACATAACATAAAAATTGGTTCCGAAAAAACTTGACTTTTATAGAGAAGTGTTGTTATATAGGTATAATGTTATAGAGATGTTTTTCATAAGTTAAATTACGATTGAGCACATTAATAAAGATCTTTTAAAAATATGATTTTTATGACACAGTTAATAATTTACTTCATTTTGAAATAGAGCTAACTTCTTTGGAAGTTATTACTTCTTTAATAACACAACACATATACTCTTTACTTAATACTTCCTCCGGTCTAAAATAAATAATTTTTTGGCTGTTTTCACACAGTTTAAGAAATCTACTTTTTAACATTAATTAGCAATAAAATTGACCATATTAACATTTACTATCTTTTCACATAAACACTCATAACACATATTCCAACACTATTTACTCCAAGGGCAATGTAGGAAAAAATAATTAATTTATTCTTGAAATCTGAAAAAATCACTTATTTTGGATCACAAAAAAAGACCAAAAAATCATTTATTTTGGACCGGATGGAGTATATAACACAACAAAGTTGCCTAATTTCAAGAACAAAAGGAAATCAAATACCAAATGTATTAGGTGTGCTTTGAAATTTGAGGACTAAAAACATTATTTCTTTACTTCAAGGACCAAGAAACGTGACCACCCAAAATAACTTGTCAGCTAGAAAAAATAAATAGTGTATCTGCCTTACCTATTTGTATAAAAGATTCCATAAAAATATAGGATTGTTACATCAATAGTCGAGCAGTTTCAACATTAATAGAACCAGATTCAACATTAAT
>MU704461.1:1335-26458 GCA_026770625.1 Nicotiana glauca
ATCCCCCAATAGGTTCCATCAAGACCTTAGACAAAGAGATTAGCTACTCATAACGACGGGTAAATAAACTAGAATAGAATTCATCATCAAAAACAAAAGCAAAGAAGAAAGATGTTGGAAAAGATCCCTCACAATAGTTTTTCCTTCCAAGATAACCTAACAATGACTACTTGCCTCCTTTGGGTGAAGTTTTTAGTTTAAATAGGGTTTAGGTCTTAAAAATCCCGTTTTTACACTTCAGTCCCTCAACTTTACGGCTCCTGCCGCGATTCTGCCACGGTCGCGGTAGAACCGCGGCAGAACAGTGCCTCTGGTTCTAATATCTTCTGCAGCAGCTTGTCACCGCGGTTCTACCGCGGTCGCGGTGGAATCGCGGTGGAACAGTGATTCTGGCAATAAAGGGCTGGTATAATGTGACTTCAATGGGAATTTGCATTTTTGGCCTCTTTGCTTCAGTATTGACTCCAAAATAGCTCCTTAGCCTTCCTTTGCCATCTATTACCTATGAATCATGAAAAACACTAATAAGAGCATTTTGTTATCATATATACCATCAAAACAACATAAAAATGTGATCATTTAAGGCGTGATTATAGTCAAATTCACCTATTATCAACCATTAAATTTCGAAATTATCAATAATGACCCAAACAGAAGGAAGAACCAGGAAAAAGGGAGGAAAAAAGTAGTTGCAGCTACACTTTAGAGCGAGAAGACAAATATTTGCAATATAAGTTTTGAAAGAAATTGAATACTCATAGCTGAACTCTGATTTCAATTCATCTCCACAAAAAAAAAAGAACGTTCGTCGAATTTCATTCATCAAAACCCTAAATCGAAAATTTTCGGTTCTTCTTGAATATAGATAAAATCTGTCGTTAATTCAGTTTATTTTCATGAATTTGAGAACCTCCATTGCTATTGATATAAAAATGTAATGAACTAAAATCGAACTAAGGAATTCAAAATACAGAAATGGAAATAGAGTGTGTTTTTGGGACAATTTTCTGATATATTGAATGAAGAAAACTATCTATTACAACTGAACGAAAATAACTAGCTCTAACTAGACTCCATGCCTGCAGAACCTGAAGAGAAGAAGAGAAAGAGAGATCTGCTAGTGGAAGGAGAAGAAGAGATTGAGGAAAGAGAAGAGAGAATCGAAGAAAGAGAATGAGGGATTACTTTGCTGAATGCATGTGCTCCTCCCTCTGTTGCAGTTAGTTATAACAACCAATGGCTGACGTGGCAAAATCGTAGCCCTTGGGTTTCGTTAAATCTTCAACTAATCCTAGCCGTCCATTTGAATTTTAATTATTTCTTCCTAATTTCTATTACTGCTCTTCTTGATTTCGAATCCAGCTGAAGCCACTATCTTAGATCATGACATACTCGCCCTCTTCAAACAATCCTTGTCTCAAGGATTGGAATCAAAATCTAGGAACCTTGCCTTAATATAGTGATAATCCTCCCAAGTAGCATCTTCTGGAGGGAGATTTGACCATTGTATCAATACCTTTACCAAAGCAGAATTATCCCTTTTTATAAGCTGCCTCTGCAAAATGGCTACTAGTTTCACTAGGAACTTGCCATCCTCTCCAGTCATTGGTAGAGTAGTCTGCACTACTACTCTATCTCCCACATTCTTTTTTAGCAAAGACACATGAAACACAAGATGGATCCTAGACTCGGGTGGAAGATTTAGTTTGTAAGCCACTTTGCCAATCCTTGCTAAGATCTTGTAGGGACCATAGTATTTGGAGATCAACTTCAAATTTCTCCTTAGTGCTAATGATGTCTGACTGTAAGGTTGCAATTTCAAATATACCATATCTCCAACTTGAAACTCCCTGTCTGTTCTCCTTTTGTCAGCATAATATTTCATACTCTCCTGAGCTTTAGTGAGGTGGTCCTTCAAAAGTTGCTGCATTTGTTGTCTATGCATCACTGTATCTTCAGCAGCTGGTACCATAGTTTCCAATAATGGACCTAGTGACAGTTGAGGGGGTGAGAATCCATAAAGTGCTTCAAAGGGGGTACACTGTAAGCTGGTGTGGAAATTTGTATTGTACCACCATTCTGCAGTAGACAACCACTGTTTCCACTGTGTTGGCCTATTAGTACTCTTGCACCTTAGATAGTTTTCTAGGCATCTGTTGACCTTTTCTGTTTGGTCATCACTTTGAGGGAGGTAGGCAGTGCTATAGTGAAGACGGGTTCCCATGAGTTTGAATAGAGCTTGCCAAAAGTGGCTGAAGAACACATTGTCTCTGTCTATCACAATGGATTCTGGGATCCCATACAAACAATGTACCCTCTTCCAAAACACTTCAGCTACAGTTACACCAGTGTAAGGGTGAGCAAGTGCTATAAAATGTGCATACTTTGTTAGTCTATCCACAACCACAAGGATAACTTCCTTGTTCTTCGACTTGGGCAACCCTTCTATAAAGTCCATGCTAATGTGGCTCCATGCTTGGTTTGGGATTGGCAGTGGTTGCAGCAACCTTGGGTAGGCCATATGGTCATCTTTGCTTCTGATGCATACATCACAGCTGGCCACATGATCAATGACCATCTGTTTCATCCTTGCCCAATAAAATATTTGATATAGTCTTCTTAGAGTTCCCAGCTGGCCTGAGTGTCCACCTATAGGAGAGTCATGAAAGGTGGATATCAACTGAGTTCTGAGGCCCCTATTGGTGCCAGTGTAAATTTTTCCTTTCTTCCTGAGTATGTTGGCAGTGTAGTGCCATATGTTGGGTCCTTGTTGGTTCACATCCATTTGGCTAATGATTTTTGTAGCCTTAGGTTCCCCTTCGTAGCTGTGTGTTATTTCCTGCACCCATGCAGGAACTGAGATACTGATAGCTTGCAAAGCAACCTGGAGTTGATTCATTGAAACATCAAAGCCTTCCTGCTGTTTGGACAGGGAATCATCAACCCTATTCTTAGCTCCCTTCTTGTACTGCACCTCATAGTCCATCCCAAGTAGTTTAGTCAATCCCTTTTGTTGTATGTCAGTAGTTACCCTTTGCTCTAGTAGATATTTCAAACTATGATGGTCAGAACTTACTACAAAATGTTTGTATTGTAAGTAATGTCTCCATTTTTCTACTGTATTTAGCAAAGCCATATACTCCTTCTCATAGATAGATTTACCCCTGTGTATTGGGGCTAAGACCTTACAACAATAAGTTATTGGCCTACCTTCCTACATTAGTACAGCCCCAATGCCCATTTGGCTAGCATCAGTTTCCACTATGAATTCCTTGTTGTAGTCAGGTAGTTCCAGTACAGGTGTAGAGGACATAACTTTCTTCAACCTTTCAAATGCTAAATATGCCTCTTCATTCCATTTAAAGGCTTCTTTTCTAAATAAATCAGTCAAGGGTCTGCAAATGGTGCCATAATTGGCAACATACTTCCTATAATACCCAGTCAATCCTAAAAATCCCCTCAAGGCTTTCATAGAATTAGGCTTAGGCCATTCAATCATGGCCTTGATTTTGGAAGGATCAGTTGATACCCCTTCTACAGTTATAATATGCCCCAAATATTCAGCTTTGGACTGACCAAATGAACACTTAGATCTTTTAGCAAACAAGGAGTGTTTCCTTAGGATCTCAAACACTGCACTCAAATGAGCTATATGTTCCTTCTCAGATTGGCTGTATACCAATATGTAATCAAAGAAAACTAACACAAATTTTCGAAGGAATGGTTGAAAAACCTGGTTCATCAAAGCTTAGAAGGTGGCTGGGGCATTGGTTAACCCAAAGGGCATCACCTTGAACACATAGTGGCCCATGTGAGTTCTGAAAGCAGTTTTGTACACATCCTCCACCTTCATTCTGATCTGGTGGTATCCAGCCCATAAATTCACCTTTGGAAACATTACAGACCCACTCAACTCATCTAATAGATCATCAACAATGGGTATGGGATACTTATCCTTAATTGTGATATCATTAAGCCCTCTATAGTCTACACAGAATCTCCATGATCCATCTTTCTTCTTGACAAGTAAGGCTGGAGAAGAGAAATGTGATTGACTATGCTGTATGATGCCATTAGTAAGCATCTCCTTAACCCATCTTTCTAATTCCTCCTTCTAATAATAGTTGTACTTGTAGGGCCTTAAACTGACTGGCATAGCTCCTGGTTTTAAGGGTATGCTGTGGTCTAATGTCCTGAGAAGAGGCAAGGTTTTTGGTTCAGTAAAGACAACTGAATAATGCTGTAGTACCTCTTCAATGGACTCTCTAATTGGTTCTTGCTCTTCAGTATTAACAACACTTATCAGGAATAAGTGAGCTATTAGAGCCTGACCTTTCCTTAACATTTTGCCCATGGTTCCACTGGTGATCATAGTTAGCTTTCCCTCTTCAGTGATGCCCTGCAACACTAGCTTGTTACCCTTCTTTCCAATGGTAACACACATCTTCTCATGATCAAGTTTGGTTGGGTTATGCTTCTTCATCCAATCGTTTCCCATAACCATGTCGCAACCTCCTAAATGGAATAATTAGTAGATTCTCCTGGAATGGTCTACCTTGCAACTTCTATTGATAGCTCATGCTTGAAGTGCACATAACATAGTTTCCATCTGCAACTGTCACTCTCACTGGTGGGCAGGGTTGAGCTTGGTACCCTGATTCCTTGACTGTGGTGGCATCAATGAAACTATGAGTACTCCCTGAGTCAATCAATACTGTTAGTTTCCTGTTGCCTATAGTCTCACGTACCAGTATGGTATTAACCCCTTTGTTATAACCTGATAGGGCATTTAAACATACTGCCTCTATAGCTTCCTGTTCCACTTCCCCTTCAATGATCAGCCCTGTAGAGTTCTATTCTTCTTCTATCTCACCAGTCTCAATAGGAACTTCTATTGTCCCTATCATACTATTCAATTGCTTCTTTTTGCATTGGTGTCCTGGAGCATACTTCTCACCACATTTGCAACACAAATGGTTATTCTTCCTATACTCATAAACCTCAGGGCTAAGCCTAAATGAAGTTGGCTTGACCGCAGTTGCAATATGTGCCTTAGTGATGCTAGAGCTGCCAGTGTTTTGAAAGGATTTAGTCACTACTTAGGTACGCTTGAGAGTAGCCTCTATAGCTTTCTCTTGTAACCTAGCTTGTTCTACTGCAAACCTTAGAGTGGTAGGTTTGAACAGTTTCACCCAAACCTAATCTCCTTCTTCAATGCACCAATAAAACTAGATATGAAATGTGACTCATCTAAGTTAGGGTTTCTGATCAATATTTGGTCTTTCGAATCTTCAAATTTACCCAGGAATTCATCCACTGTTCCCGTATGGTTTAGTTTGTTGAATTCCTCTACTATGTCTCCCATTAATTCTTCTCCAAATCGGATCAACAACTCTTCTTTAAATCAGCACAACTTACTTCTCCTTTACTTAGCACTGAGGAGTCGCACCAGATGTCGGCTAGTCCATTCAAATAGAGAGCACCTGCTTCCACCTTCAAATTATCTGGAGTCCTATATAAGTTGAAATACCCTTCACATTTTCTAATCCACCCTTTAGGTTCATGACCTTCAAAATAAGGTAGCTCCCATTTAGGCGCAAGAGCTTGTACTGCTGGAGGTCGATGCTACGTCATTTCCTGGCCTGGCATGGGCAGTAACCCATCCCCTTGAGGCCTCTCTCCTTGTACTCTTGGTGGAACTCTCTCCAAATTAGTTAGTCATTCAAGTATCAACTCCAGTGTGCCCTGTATACCATTTTGAGTGTTACGGAGTTCCTCCTGAGTGGTCATCACTCCATTTAGAACCTATCTGTGTCTAACCAGTTTATCATCCATAACCTTCAGTCTAGTACCTTCAACCATTACCTCCTCACAGCCACAGAATTGAGGCTCTGATACCAATTGTAATGAACTAAAATCGAACTAAGGAACTCAAAATACATAAATGGAAATAAAGTGTGTTTTTGGGACAATTTTCTGATATATTGAATGGAGAAAACTATCTATTACAACTGAATGAAAATAACTATCTTTAACTAGACTCCATGGCTGCAGAACCTGAAGAGAACAAGAGAAAGAGAGATCTGTTAGTGGAAGGAGAAGAAGAGATTAAGGAAAGAGAAGAGAGAATCAAAGAAAGAGAATGAGGGATTACTTTGCTGAATGCTTGTGCTCCTCCCTCTGTTATAGTTAGCTATAACAACCAATGGCTGACGTGGAAAAATCGTAGCCCTTGAGTTTCATTAAAGCTTCAACTAATCCTAGCCGTCCATTTGAATTTCCGTTATTCCTTCCTAATTTCTGTTACTGCTCTTCTCCATTTCGAATCCAGCTGAAGCCACTATCTTAGATCATGAAAAAAAAGAATAATATGTGGGTTGAAACAAATTGAAACCAAAAAAGGAGAAAAATCACATAGATAGCAACCAAATTAATTTTAAAGAGTAAGAAATTTACCTACAAGTTGAAGAGATTTGAGAAGATAGTAGAAAATCAGAGTAAGCTTGTAACTCCATTGTATACGATACATTAGAAGAGAATAAAAGCGAAGCATATATGTGAGAGTAGCTTAAAAGCTACACGTAGTATCTAGGGAGCAAACAAAAGGGCACGTATAGAGCTGCTATAAAATGACTGAATTGCCCTCAAGCTTCTTTAAAAAGATTTGAAGCAGACATGTCGAAAGTTTTGCTCTTCTAATATATAAAAAAATATCTACTTTTTTTCTTTTCTCTTCTTTGTCTGGAATTAAAGAAAGAGATAATGATGTTAGTTTTTTATGGTGAAATTGCAAAAAGGTGAGAACTTTAAAGTTGAAAAGTTGTGAAAGTGTTGGTGATCAAAGTTCTTTTTTTGAATTTGTTTTCTTAAATAAATTTAGAGGGGTTTTTATGGAAAAATTGCAAAAAGATGATAATTTTAAAGCTGAAAAGTTGTGAAATGGTTGCTAATCAAAGTTCTTTTTTAGCATTTCTTTCTTGAATATTTGGAGAGTTTTGAAACAACGGAATTAAGAACTTGTAGAGCAACTGTTGATGGGGTTTTGTTAAAATTGGCTGAGAATTGTGGTATGTTGAATTCTTTGTTGATATATGATGGTGGCAGTAAAGACGGGTTGCTTCATTTCTTGAGTCAAAGCAAATGTTGTACTAATTTACAGAAGCTTGATTTGAGATTGCCTCTTGATCTTGATAATAGTCATTTGATAGTTGCTGCTGAAAATTTAAGGAGTTTGAGGAGTTTAAGGTTATAATTAAAGTGGAATTACTTAAGTAAGAATGATTTTGTTTCTATTTTTTTTTTTTTTTTGTGAATGGGATGAAAATGGAGTGCTGATATAAGCCTTCATGCTTTAATCAATGTGTGATGGTTTAAATTAATTGCTTAGAAGACAGTGTGGGAATTACTGGTGTAGGAAGTATTCGATTTCGAGATCATTACTCTCAAATATTAATAACTGGCAAGATAATTAGTCTCAAGTCGTTATTACTTTTCAGCGTTCCTGAGAATTTTTGGAGTCCAATGGGTTATGCCAGGAAGAATAAGACTTGCTCTATACAGCTGGTATGCATTACCATTTGCTACCAAGCACACTATTGGAATGCAGTTCCTACTTGCATTCTCTGGAATACTTGGTTAGAGAGAAACAAATAAGTGTTTTAATAAGATGACTCAAATCTAGATGCTGTAAGACAGTAAGAGTTTTTATTTGTGGTTTAGAAAGAACGTTAAATCTTACATAGCCTCATTGTTGGATCTTTTGAATTCCTTCGATATATATATAGAAGACCTCTCTTCTGATATTCTCTTATAAGTACCTTCTTAGTACTCATTAACACGATCTTTACTGTTTTATTATCAAAATAAAAAAGAAGAGAAAACAGATGATTGATTTAGGAAAAGAATAAGATAGTATCTAATTAATAGTCTGCACAGTTTAATTGGCTTGTACATGCTGACCAGAACTTTCTTTATGTTGTTTCCCATTACTTATTAAAAAAGAGGGTTAAAGCAATGTAGCAATTCGAAGCGAGAGTTTATTGCTTTGTAAGTCAAGCCATGCAGTTCAGTTAAATGTGCGCTTCAAGTAATGACTTAAGTGAATTAGACAAAAAATTATTGGTTATTTAAAGCTCAACTTTGAAGAAATGCAATAAAATTGGTAATCGTATATTAGGTGTTGAATTCATTTATTTATTGCATTTTGATTATTATATTACTAATGCATATATGTTTGGTTTTAATTTTCTGTAATTGTGCACTTCAGTTGAAAGAAGAATGTGATTCGCTTCCTGTTTTATCCCTTCAAGCTCTAACGAATCTTGTCGCTTTTATGTGCTTTTCGCTCTTTAAAATACTTTTCTGTAGGAACTATTTTCTTGGGTGTGCATGTTGATTAAGTGAAAGTTTAAGTTCTTTGCTTATAAACTTAAAGGAATGAACATAAGACCTTCACAATTTGTGAGTGTTTTTGGTATAGAATAGTCCAGAGTCTTTTTTTTACGGATTGATATGGAGTATTTCAGATTGTTGCTTGTCGTCGCATTATGTGTGACTTAAGCTCGTGGACAGTGTATTATGTGTTAAAATTGAATAGTGTGTAGTTTATGAATGTCCTATATCTAAGCACAGTAGCTTCTGCTTCCTCCAAGCTTGTACTCAGAAGATGTATAAGATTGCAGAATGTTCTCTCCAGCCGCAGTAGCTTCTCTTTTAAGTTCACAAAAGCTGAAGGAGATAGCGATAACAGATCTTACCACCACATTGACCTAGAAAACAATAAAATATGTGATTTAAAGCACCATAAAAGGAATCAACTTTGAAGTTAAGGTTGCCCCTCAAACCCAGAAGATAAGAAGAATCATGAAGCACAATGAGAAATATTTTACCTTTTTCCAGTCAGACAAATTTTCGATTTGTCCCATAGTATATAAATTTGTTACCACAGAAAGAAGTCATCAGTCATCACCAATTCTATTAGAATACACGATTTGTCAAATTTCACTTCTCTTTTCTAATAAGAGTTGAAAGTTGATTCTCACTGCTCAAGGAGATTTAGGCCATATATTGCATGACTTTTTACCAGGTTATAATATATTACAAAACTAAATATGATTTTTGCATATTGAGTCATTTAAACTCTAAAAGGGTTTTCTTCATTTCTAACTGATAATAGGTATTGAAAAAAGCAGTGTCCTCTTTTTTTATCAAGATTTCTTCCAACCTTAGCTGTATATCTTTGCTAATTTGGCATGCTCAACAACAGGAAATAGTATATGAAGATGTATCTTTCACTAGATAAAGATTTCTTTTAGCTAATGTTTAGCAAAAAAAAAGAAAAAGAAAAGATAATGATAAGAGCTAATAAAAAGAAAGATAGTTGAATCAAGAAATATAATAGAGTTAAAAAAAAAGAATACCCAATCATCCTTGCTAGAAAAGTTAGAAGATCAAAGTCGTCGTCAGGTAAAACACCTCAAATACATGCAAGATGGAGTAACAAATTCAATACAGGTAAAGTGTATACGCAATTATATTTTAGTTTTTGATATACTAGACGATCAAATTAGAACTGAATATTCAAATGCACGCAGGATTGACTAACAGATTCAGTACAACAATCAAAATCAATCCTCCATACTAACAAGGAAATGTGCTGAGAACATGGTATTGTAATCAATACATTATTGGTCATATATGTGCTTGAACATATAAAAGAACTAATTTTGAAATATTAACATACTTGAAGGGCTCAACAAAATCAACAAATGCTTATTGCGTACACAATGAAGAGCACAGGTCCAACAGGCTCTCTTTTATATGTTCCTTTCGAAGGAGATAGTACTAATTGCAGATATCCGACAGCAAGATCCAGTAAGTATACTAAATATTCATATATGCACTGCTACAAATTTTTACCTTTATTCTCTAATAACAAAAAATTAATATGCGGCATCCTCATGCTTTCCAGGGCCAAATATTCTACATACAGGCTGAAGTCGCACTACAAAATAAGAACCAATTTGTATCCTAGATTGTTCAGACTGCAAGCAACACTTCACACGAGCTATCTCACGAAGAAAGTTCTATTGCACTAACTGCCGTCGAGCTACCCAGTTGGTTTCCAAGTATACATGCAACTTCCATACAACTTCCACATAACTGTTTATATTTGACCTTATATATTCACCATCTTTTCATTAACCAATTATTTTATCTTACACCTAGGTACCAATTTGAAGTGACGCTCACAGATCGAAGCAATTTTAGGACAACAACTATTTCCGACGAGCATGCAGAAAAAATATTACTTCTCACTTCGGAAGAGATTTATGGTATCTATAATGTCAAGGTACATTGTTAAGTTAAAAAAAGCACAAAAAAGTATCTTCTCCAAGTTGAGCCTTCTCTCACACATAAATAACCAATTTTGTCTTTACAGAAAAAACGGTTGCCTCTTGTGAACGTGCAAAAGCTATTGACTGGCAAGATCTTCAAGATTCAAATAAAAAGATGTTTACAAGAAACAATGAGGCAGGAAAGTTAGTTATTTTGTCTTTCATGGACAAAACTAATTTGGTCATCTCACAAATGCCAGCCACCATCAAGGAAGTTGGAGAAGGAAGTAAACGAAAAATTGAACATGTTGCCACAGAGAAACAAGAGCAACCACACACAACAATCAATGGCAATGGTTCCTACAACAAGTGTAAGGTGGAAATGAAAATTTTCCCTCCGAAAAACTGCTGAGAGGTATTTGAAATTTCTGTTCCTTCTAAATTTAATATGAGATTCAACTTTGTGGAACAAACAAACAACTTAAATGACTATTGTTTGTTAGCATTTTTGCTAGTGAAACATCTTTTGCTACAATTTTAGGATGTAAGTGAAGCCACAACTTGCTGTTTGCTTTTGAATGCGGTTAAGCTCACTTTTGCGACTGCTTTCTCGATGTTCCTCTACTCGAAATATATCACAGCGATACGAGGTTAGTGTTCTTGATTACAAATCTAATAATAATATCAGTATTATAGAATGCATAGTCCACTTCAAATTACTTTGGAAGTTCGCCCCTTTGTATGCTATTTTAGACCCAACTATGGAGCTATGAGGTCATTCTAGTGTGGCCTTAATAGAAATTCTATGAGCTAAGATTTCGAGCTTTTTCTAAGGATGGCACAGGTAGAGATAAGAGTGTATAAATGTTATCAATCTTAAAAAAAAAATGAGAAAAGAGTGGATAAACTAATATAGCACTACGCTGCCAGATAAGCTTTGGCGACAAGACAAGCACATGTGAGAGTGGAAAATGTAAGAAAATGTGAATAAATACTTTTTGTTGCAGTTTATTTCTTGGGTTTAGAATCTGACCAAGATTCCTATTCCTATTGTGACTTCTTTTGTTGTTCTTGATATAATCAAGTCAAAATAGTCCTACTGATCTTTTGAATTATGGTAATTATAACTTGTATAAATTTGTTTCATGTGTTCAAATGTGGGTAACTGAGGTAAAAAATCAAATTCTCTAATATTTATATTTTGTGGCTTGAAGCTAGTGCTGCTATCTTAGAAAACTGAAAGTCGTAAAGAAATGAAAAAATAAGACCTTACTGTCAAGTGGTGCTGGTGTTTTTGACGACTATGGTTTCTTTCATTATAATTCTACTCTATTTTTTCCCTGTCATTTGAATGACTATTTGATAAATTGAGCAGTTCTTTTGGTCCGTTGCATTTCTTAGGGACTCTCATGGAATGTGGGATGAATTTTTGTTGAAAGCTAATACTATACAAGTTGTGCCATGAATTGTTATTTGGATGTGATTTTCATAAATAAATCTAATATTGGAATTGAGGTTGTGTGCTCTAATAAGGTCTTTTCCATGCTTGAACTTAATTTTGATTTCCTTGCAGTTATAATCTTGTAAAGCGTACTTAATTCCACTTGACATTATTGGAATATATGTCATCTTTTTAGTTTTTGCTTCCAATTTTTATGTCATCGTAACATTTATGATGATAATTTTTGATGAAAAACAGTTTGGATAGACCTAGGATAGTGCAAAAGCTTAAACTTTTTGCTTTTTGTAATTTCCTTTAAGAAATCTCTTTTACTCAGTGATTTGAGATAGTTTTTTAGAGGAAGAAGACAACAACAGCTGCTGCATTTTTTCCCGCATGAGGCAGCTGCATTTTTATTGCCTTTTTTTTCCGGGATTGTTTTGAAGATGAGTTGGTGGTCTGTTTAAGAGTGAAGCAGGTTGGTTTTAGACGAGATTCTCAGGTGTTTTTGGTTAGTTTTCATGATGTTTTTGAGCTGGAGATAAAGCTGGGTTTTCAGTCATTTTTGGAGTGAATTTGGTGATGTTTGCGCCTGCTTTCAGCTGGATTTTGTGACTTTTTTTGGGCTGTGTGTCACGACCCAATTCCCACCCGATCATGATGGCGCCTCTCGTGAAGACAAGGCCAGCCATCAGAACAATACCACCTCATTTATAACAGTTATTTAGCATGAATAAATCTAAAATATGGATAATGTAACCATAAGTGCGGAATAAAACGTGATAAATATGGATACCATCCTGAATCAGCCCGAAATCGGGGTGTCACAAGTCACGAGCTACTATAGATTTTACTAAAATACTACAAGTCTGGAGCTAGGAACAATGTCCCAAGATAATATAAATACAGAATATAAGGGAGAAAACGGGGTTGTGGACGTCGACAGCTACCTCGTCACTCCTGGACCACATGGTCTGGAAAGAAATCAGCGATCAGGAACGAACGTTGCTATGCCTGTATCTGCACACAAGGTGCAGGGACTAATGTGAGTACTCCGACCCAGTGAGTAATAAAAATAAATAACGCTGAGAATATAAAATCCCATGAAGGCACAAATAATGCTATCTCAAGCAGTAAAATCAATTAAACAGTAAAACCAGTGAAATATAGCAAGAATTCTCTTTAAAAATACTTAAAAACAAATATTCTCAACTAGTAAGAAATGCTCAGAAACCTGGCCCTCGGTTGCAATAGCAAACTCTCAGCACAGTATCAGTCCCGCGGGCTCAGTATCAATCACACAGTACAACATCAGCCCCTCGGGCTCACTCTCAAATCACATGGGTACCCGCGCTCACTGTGGGTGTGCAGACTCCAGAGGGGCTCCTACAGCCCAAGCGCTATCAATAAGGCCTGAAAGCCTGAACATATCAATATGAGGCCTGAAAGCCTGCTCACATTATACTCAAGGCCTGAAAGCCTCCTCACATATCGCTCAAGGCCTGAAAGCCTCCTCACATATCACTCGAGGCTTATCACTCGAGGCCTGGACGCCTCCTCACATCACTCATCATATCCTCAAACATGGACCTCGGCCTCAATCAATCCAAAAATAATCAAAAGCCCCTCGGGCATCAGCAAAACAATAGTACTCAGCTCAAACAATAGTTCAAATATCAGTTAAAAGTCCAAGTTTGAATAAAATATAGCTGAGTTCATGATACAGTATAATTCAAATGGACTGAGTTCAAACAATATTTCAAATAATGAGGAAAACAGTGATGATAGCTCATAAGGAGTTCAAACAGTCGGCAATAAGCCCCAAATATGGCAATAAGCCCAAGTCATAGTTGAAAACAACAAGTCATAGCTAAATACGCGGTAAAATATCATCCGGACTGGACCAAGTCACAATCCCCAATAGTAAATGACCCCGCGCTCATCATTGAACGCGTGTCTCATCTCAACACAACACCGAGTTGTGCAAATCTGGGGTCTCAAACCCTTGGGATATCATTTAAAGTCATTACTCACCACTAGCCGGCCAAAAGTCTAGCTCGATATGTCTTTTCCTCTCGAATAGACCTCCTCGTGCGCGGAATCTGATCAAACCACAAGGAATACGTCACAATAGGCTAATGAATCATAACCCAATCGAAACAACTCGAAAAATATCAAAAATCACGAAGTTGGCAAAACCCGAGCCCCGGGCCCACTTCTCAAAAAATTACGAAATTCCCATCACCGGATTTCACATCTCGCCACGAGNGAATTTACAGGTTGTTTCTTAAATAAAATGATGTTTCTAGGTCATAGGACTCACCTCCAATCAATTTCCGTCGAAACCCTCTTAAATTTCTACCAAAAAGATATCAAGGTTCTCAACAATGGAGGGAAATGGACCACGCTTCGTGGATGAAATGATATAAAAACCCTTCTGTCCAGGTGCAATTTACCCTACGCGAATGCGGTCAACACCCACGCATTCGCGATGAACAGAAATCATTGACCAGGTATTAACCCTACGCGAATGCGGCTCCCAGCCCGCGAACGCGATGCTTCAGGATCTCCAACTACGCGAACGCGTCCCTATGGCCGCGATCGCGATGAACAATTACTCAGGGCCTTATTTTCCTTCTACGCGAACGCGTGATACGCATCGCGAACGCGATGCTTTGCGCTCCAGAACTACGCGAATGCGACCCTATGCTACGCGAACGCGAAGACCAAATTTCAAGCCTCTCAAATCTCCTCTACGCGTTCGCTACATCACCCACGCAAACGCGAAGGGTAAATCTCTGCAACACCAACATCTGAAAACCTGCACCCTTTTGAGTCCAAAAATGGTCCGATTGACCACCCGAAATCACCCGAGGCCCCCGGGACTTCAACCAAAAGCACCAAAACATCCTAAAACATTATTAAAACTTGTTCCAATATTAAAAACACATCAAACAACGCTAAAACCATTAAATCACATCGGATTCAAGTCTAAGTTTCTTCAAAACTTCCGAAATATGCATTTGATCAAACACCCGACCAAAACACCTCCGAATGACCTGAAATTTTGCACACACATCCAAAATCACCTGACGGAACTACTGAAACTCTCTAAATTCCATTCCGACCTCCGGATCAAAATCCCACCTACCAACCGGAATTCGCCAAAATACTAACTTCGCCAATTCAAGCCTAATTCTACACCGGACCTTCAAAATCACTTACGATCGCACTCCTAAGTCACAAATCATCCCCCGAAGCTAACCGAATCACTGGAAATCACATCCGAGCCCTCTAACTCAGTAGTCAACATCCGGTTGACTTTTTCAAAACAAGCCTTCCTTAAAGAAACTAAGTGTCTCATTTCCATCTAAAACCAATCCAATTCGACTCGATCACCTCAACTACCAATAATGAAGCATAGAGAAACATAAAATGAGGAAAACAGGGTGGTAATGCACGTGACAAAGGGACGGGTCGTCACATCCTCCCCAACTAAAACAAACGCTCGTCCTCGAGCGGGTCGAGAAACATACCTGGAGCCTCAAACAAATGAGGATATCTACTCCGCATCTCTCGCTCGGTCTCCCAAGTAGCCTCCTCCACGGGCCGACCTCTCCACTGCACCTTCACTGAAGCTATATCCTTTGATCTCAACTTCCAAACCCGACGACCCAAAATAGCCACTGGCTCCACATCATATGTCAGATCATCATCCAACTGAACCGTGCTGAAGTCTAACACATGAGACGGGTCCCCAACATACTTCCGGAGCATAGATACATGAAATACCGGATGTACGCTAGACAAGCTGGGTGGCAAAGCAAACTCATAAGCCACCTCCCCAATCCTCCTAAGTATCTCAAAAGGCCCAATGAACCGTGGACTCAGCTTCCCTTTCTTTCCAAACCGCATAACACCCTTCATGGGCGAAACCTTCAGCAAGACCTTCTCACCTACCATATAGGACACATCCCGAACCTTCCGGTCCGCATAACTCTTTTGACGTGACTGTGCTGTACGAAGCCTCTCCTGAATCAGCTTCACCTTCTCTAAGGCATCCTGAACTATCTCTATCCCCAACAACCTAGCCTCCCCGGGCTCAAACCATCCAGATGGAGATCTACACCGCCTCTCATACAACGCCTCATACGGAGTCATCTGAATACTCGGCTGATAGCTGTTGTTGTAGGCAAACTCTTCAAGCGGCAAAAAATATCCCATGAACCCCCAAATCAATAACACAGGCTCGCAACATGTCCTCCAATATCTGAATAGTGCGCTAGGACTGCCCGTCCGTCTGAGGATGAAATGATGTGCTCAACTCTAACTGCGTACCCAACTCCCACTGAAATGTCCTCCAGGACTGAGAAGTGAACTGAGTACTCCTATCTGAGATAATAGACACTGGAACCCCATGCAATCGGACAATATCCCGGATAAAGATCCCTGCCAGCCGCTCTGAAGAATAAGTAGTACATACTGGAATGAAGTGTGTGGACTTGGTCAGCCGATCCACAATCACCCAAATCGAATCGAACTTCTTCAAAGTCCGAGGGAGACCACTCACAAAGTCCATAGTAATCCTCTCCCATTTCCACTCGGGAATAATCATCTGCTGAAGTACACCGCCCGGTCTCTGGTGCTCGTACTTGACCTGCTAACAGTTGAGACACCGAGCTACATAACCCACAATATCCTTCTTCATCCTCCTCCACCAATAGTGCTGTCTCAAATCCTGATACATCTTTGCAGCACCTGGATGGATAGAATATCGCGAGTTGTGGGCCTCCTTCAATATCAAATCCCGGAGCCCATCCACATTGGGCAGGCAAATTCGGCCCTACATCCTCAACACGCTATCACTATCAATAGTCACATCCCTGGCATCATCATGCTGAACCCTATCCTTGAGGACAAGCAAATGCGGATCATCATAATGGCGCTCTCTGATGCGGTCATACAAGGAAGACCAAGAAACAACGCAAGCCAACACTCGACTAGGCTCTGAAATATTTAATCTCACCATCCGATTGGCCAAAGCCTGAACATCAACTGCAAATGGACGCTCCCCAACTAGAATATATGCCAAGCTACCCATACTAACCGCCTTCCGGCTCAAAGCATCGGCCACTACATTGGCCTTCCCCGGGTGGTACAAAATGGTAATATCATAGTCCTTGAGCAACTCTAGCCACCTCCGCTGCCTCAAATTAAGATCCTTTTACTTGAATAGATGCTGAAGACTGCGATGATCGGTGAATACCTCACAGGATACTCCATACAAGTAGTGCCTCCAAATCTTCAAAGCAAGAACTATAGCAGCCAACTCGAAATCATATACAGGGTAGTTCTTCTCGTAGGGCTTCAATTGATGAGAAGCATATGCAATAACTCTACCCTCCTGCATTAACACACATCCGATCCCAACTCTCGAATCATCACAATATACAGTGTAAGAACCCGAAGTTGATGGCATCACTAACACTGGAGCCGTGGTCAAAGCTGTCTTGAGCTTCTGAAAGCTCTCCTCGCACTCATCCGACCACACAAATGGAGCACCATTCTGAGTCAACCTGGTCAAGGGCGATGCAATAGAGGAAAATCCCTGAACAAACCGGCGATAATACCCTGCCAACCCAAGGAAACTACGAATCTCTGTGGCTGAGGTCGGTCTAGGCCAACTCTGCACCGCCTCTATCTTCTTCGGGTCGACCTGAATACCCTCGCTGGACACCACGTGTCCCAAGAAAGCCACTGACCCAAGCCAAAACTCACACTTAGAAAACTTTGCATAAATCTTCTCCTCCCTCAATCTCTGCAATACCACTCTCAAATGCTGAGCGTGCTTCTCCTGGATACGCGAGTACACCAATATATCATCAATAAAAACAATCACGAACGAATCTAGATATGGCCGAAATACACTGTTCATTAAGTGCATGAACGCGACTGGGGCATTGGTCAGCCCAAAGGGCATAACAAGAAACTCATAGTGCCCATATCTAGTCCGAAAGCCGTCTTCATAATATCTGAATCCTTGATCTTCAGCTGGTGATACCCTGAACGGAGATCAATCTTGGAGAACACCCTCGCTCCCTGAAGCTGGTCAAATAAATCATCAATGCGGGGTAGAGGATACTTATTCTTCACCATCACTTAATTCAATTTCCTGTAGTCAATACACATTCTCATTGTGCCATTTTTCTTCTTCCCAAATAAGACCGGTGCACCCCACGGTGACACACTCGGACGAATGAACCCCTTATCTAGGAGTTCCTGAAGCTGATCCTTCAACTCTTTCAACTCTGCTGGTGCCATGCGATAGGGAGGAATAGAAACGGGCCGAGTGCCCACCACCAGGTCAATACCAAAGTCAATATCCCTGTCCAGCGGCATGCCCCGCAGGTCTGCAAGAAACACATCGGGGAATTCCCTCACAACAGTAACAGAATCAAGACTAGGAGTCTCAGCTCCCACATCCCGCACAAAAGCCAAGCATGATAGATAACCTTTCCCAACCATCCGCTAGGCCTTTAGGAAAGAAATCACCCTGCTAGGCACATAGTCAGTCATACCATGCCACTCGATCCTCGGAATACCCGGTATGGCAAGAGTGACTATATTAGCATGACTGTCCGGAATAGCATGACACAGAGACAACCAGTCCATGCCCAGAATAACATCAAAGTCTACCATGCTCAGCAGCAGTAGATCAACTCGGGTCTCCAGACCCCCAATAGTCACTAAACACGACCGATATACATGGTCTACCACAATAGTATCGCCTACCGGGGTGGATACATGAACAGGTAAAGCAAGACACCCCCCGTTCATACCCAAATGATGAGCAAAATAAGAAGACACATAGGAATAGATAGAACTGGGGTCAAATAAAACTGAGGCATCCATGTGGCAGACTGAAATAATACATGTAATAACAGCATCTGAATAAATAGCATCTGACCGGCCCTAAAGAGCATAGAAGCGAGCCTGACCACCACTCGATCGGCCTCCCCCTATGGGGAGGCCCCTAGCTGCCTGACCCTCAACCCTAGCTGGTGGGGCAGGTGCTGAAGAAACTGGACCAGAAGACAAGGGCTGGCCCCTCTGTTGAGATGAGCTAGCGGCTCAACGAGGACACTGCCTCCACATATTCCCAAACTCTCTGCACTCATAACAACTCCCGGGTGCTGGAGAATGGGACTGAAGGGAACCCCGCGCGCCAGAGTGACTAGTTGACGCACTCGACCGGGAAGAACCCTAAACAGATGGAGCTCGTGATGAACCCTGTGCTGGAAGAGCGTTAAAAGATGGCTGACTCTACTGATAACCCTAATGACCCCGACCTGAAGATGACCCATGATACTCAGAGCTGGCCGACTAAGGAGGCCTGAAAGAATGACCTATGCCCTGCTGGAACTGTCCCCTAGACGGAGCACCACTGAAGCTACCAGAACCTCGAGGCCTCTTGGCCTCCCTCTCCTCTCTGTCCTAATGGCGAGCCGTCTCAATATCACGAGCAATATCAACTGCATCCTCAAAGGAAATACCCAGTACTCTCTCTCGAGTCATCAAAACACGAAGGTGATAATTAAGTCCATCCACAAACCTCTTGATCCTCTCCAATCGGTCGGAACTATCTAGGAGGCATGGCGAGCCAACTCAGAAAATCTTGCCTCATACTGGGTCACAGTCATATCTCCCTGTCGAAGCCACTCAAACTACCTACGCAGCTCCTCTATATGAGACTGTGGTACCCACTTCTCTAGAAAGATGGTGGAGAACTCCTGCCATGACAAAGGCGCTGCACCTACCGGCCTACGCCGCTCATACGCCTCCCACCATGTGAAGGTAGTCCTAGTGAACTGAAATGCGGTGAATGCTACTCCACTAGACTCCAAAATCCCTGCCGTCTGAAGCATACGCTTACACTTGTCAAGAAATCCCTGGGCATCCCCGCCCTGAGCACCACTAAAAACTGGAGGCTGGAGTTTATTGAACCTCTCGAGACGACGCTGCTCATCGTCTGGCATAGCTGGAACCACAAAGTCCTGAATTGGTGCAACCGGCTGAGCTAGAGCTTCTCCCGGTATCTGTAAACCCTGCACTACCTGCTCAGGTGTGCGAGCAGTGGGGGACTGACTACCTCCCCATGCCTGAGAATTAGCTGCTGTAGTAGTGGCTGAAACTACCTGGGCTAGGCCAGTGCAAACTGATAGTATCTGAGCCAAGGTCTCCTAGAGACCCGAAATCACAATGGGCACCGCCGGTGCCTGAACAGGTGCTCCTGGAATGTCTACAGCTAGAGCCTGATTCTGAGCCGGGGCAACTGGTGGAGCAACAGGTGCTGCCTTCGCGGCTCTGCCTCTACCATGACCACGACCGCGTCCGCGACCTCTAGTGCCCTCAGTAGGTGGTACTGGTGGTCATCCGTCTCGTCCTGTAGCGTGGGTCCTCGCCATCTGCGAGAGAATAGAACACAGAAGTTTAGTTCTCGGATCAACAAAGTCGCACGACAAGAATTTCAAGAATGTGATGTTTTCCTAAGGGTTCTGCAGCCTCTCGAGGATAAATACAGACGTCTCCGTACCGATCAGCGAGACTCTACTAAACCTGCTCATGACTCGTGAGACCTAGTAACCTAGGCTCTGATACCAACTTGTCACAACCCAATTCCCACCCTATCGTGATGGCGCCTCTCGTGAAGACAAGGCCCGCCAACAGAATAATAACACCTCATTTATAACAGTTATTTAGCATAAATAAACCTAAAACATGGATAATATAAGCATAAGTGTGGAATAAAACTTGATAAACATGGATACCATCCCGAATCAGTCCGAAATCGGGGTGTCACAAGTCACGAGCTACTACAGAGTTTACTAAAATACTACAAGTCTAGAGCTAGGAACAAAGCCAAAGATAATGTAAATACAGAAGATAAGGGAGAAAACGGGGCTGTGGACGTCGACAGCTACCTCGTCACTCCTGGTCCGTCTGGTCTGGAAGGAAATCAGCTCTCAAGAACGAACTCTGCTATGCCTGTATCTGCACACATGGTGCAGCGAGTAATATGAGTACTCCGACCCAGTGAGTAATAAAAATAAATAACGACTGAGAACATAAAATCCCATGAAGGCACAAATAATGCTATCTCAAGCAGTAAAATTAGTTAAACAGTAAAACCAGTGAAATATAGCAAGAATTTTCTTTAAAAATACTTAAAAACAAATATTCTCAACCAGTAAGAAATGCTCAGAAACCTGACCCTCGGGCGCAATATCAAACTCTCAGCACAGTACCAGCCACGCGGGCTCAGTATCAATCACACAGTACAACATCAGCCCCTCGGGCTCACTCTCAAATCACATAGGTGCTCGCTCTCACTGTGGGTGTGGAGACTCCGGAGGGTCTCCTACAGCCCAAGCACTATCAATAAGGCGTGAAAGCCTGAACATATCAATATGAGGCCTGAAAGCCTGCTCACAGTACACTCGAGGCCTGAAAGCCTCCTCACATATCGCTCGAGGCCTGAAAGCCTCCTCACACATCACTCGAGGCCTGAAAGCCTCCTCACGTATCACTCGAGGCCTAGAAACCTCCTCACATCACTCATCAAATCCTCACACATGGCCCTCGGCCTCAATCAATCCAAAAATAATCAAAAGCCCCTCGGGCATCAGTAAAACAATAGTACTCAGCTCAAACAATCGTTCAAATATCAGTTAAAACTCCAAGTTTGAGTAAAATATAGCTGAGTTCATGAAACAGTGTAATTCAAATGGACTGAGTTCAAATAATATTTCAAATAGTAAGGAAAACAGTGATGATAGCTCATAAGGAGTTCAAACAGTCGGCAATTAGCCCCAAATATGGCAATAAGCCCAAGTCATAGTGGAAAACAACAAGTCATAGCTAAATACGCGGTAAAATATCATCCGGACTGGACCAAGTCACAATCCCCAATAATAAATGACCTCGCGCTCATCAGTGAACGCGTATCTCATCTCAACACAGCACCGAGTTGTGCAAATCCGGGGTCTCAAACCCTCAGGATATCATTTAAAGTCATTACTCACCTCTAGCCGGCCAAAAGTCTAGCTCAATATGCCTTTTCCTCTCGAATAGACCTCCTCGTGCGCGGAATCTGATCAAACCACAAGTAATACATCACAATAGGCTAACGAATCATAACCCAATCGAAAAGACTCGAAAAATATCAAAAATCACGAAGTTGGCAAAACCCGAGCCCCGGGACCACTTCTCAAAAAATTACAAAATTCACGTCACCGAATTCCTCATCTCGCCACGAGTTCATACATATCAAGTTTACCAAAATCGGAGCTCAAATGCCCCCTCAAATCCAAGATTTTTATTTCAAAAGTCAAGCCCTGGTTCTTCCAATTTTACCCAAATTTCCATGAATTTACAGGTTGTTTCTTAAATAAAATGATGTTTCTAGGCCATAGGACTCACCTCCAATCAATTCCCGTCGAAATCCTCTTCAATTTCTACCAAAAAGCTTTCAAGGTGCTCAACAATGGAGGGAAATGGACCAAGCTTCGCGGATGAAATGATATAAAAACCCTTTTGTCCAGGTGCAGTTTACCCTAGGCGAATGCGGTCAACACCCCCGCGTTCGCGATGAACAGAAATCATTGACCAGGTATTAACCCTACGTGAACGCGGCTCCCAGCCCGCGAACGCAATGCTTCAGGATCTCCAACTACGCGAACGCGTCCCTATGGCCGCAATCGCGATGAACAAATACTCAGTGCCTTATTTTCCTTCTACGCGAACGCGTGATACGCACCGCGAACGCGATGCTTTGCCCTTCAGAACTACATGAATGCGACCCTATGCTATGCGGACGCGAAGACCAAATTTAAAGCCTCTCAAATCTCCTCTATGCATTCGCGACATCACCCACGCGAACGTGAAGGGTAAATCTCTGCAACACCAACAGCTGAAAACCTACACCCTTTTGAGTCCAAAAATGGTCTGATTGACCACCTGAAATCACCCCGAGGCCCCCGGGACCTCAACCAAAAGCACCAACACATCCTAAAACATTAGTCAAACTTGTTCCAATCTTTAAAACACATCAAACAACGCTAAAACCATTAAATCACATCGGATTCAAGCCTAAGTTTCTTCAAAACTTCCGAAATACGCATTTGATCAAAAACCCGACCAAAACCCCTTCGAATGACCTGAAATTTTGCACACACATCCAAAATCACCTAAAGGAACTACTGCAACTCTCGAAATTCCATTCTGACATCCGGATCAAAATTCCACCTAACAACCAAAATTCGCCAAAATACTAACTTCGCCAATTCAAGCCTAATTCTACACCAGACCTCCAAAATCACTTCCGATCGCACTCCTAAGTCACAAATCATCCCCCGAAGCTAACCGAATCACCAGAAATTACATCCGAGTCCTCTAACTCAATAGTCAATATCCGATTGACTTTTCCAAAACAAGCCTTCCTTAAAGAGACTAAGTGTCTCATTTCGATCTAAAACCAATCCAATTCGACTCGATCACCTCAACTACCGATAATGAAGCATAGAGAAACATAAAATGAGGGAAAAGGGGCGGTAACTCACGTGACGACGGGCCGGGTCATCACACTGTGTCTGAGCTATTTTTCGGTAGTTTTTGGGACAAGTTTGACAGTGATTTATTCTGGTTCTTGGTTGTTGATGAGTGATGTTTTTGGAGTGATTTTGGATTATTGAAGAGTTGTTTTAATGGGGAAAATGACTCAACCTGCTGGATTTTTAGAAGAAGTAATTAATGTTATTTCTTTGTCTTTAGCTATTGTGTATAGATGTTAAGAAAAGAAAGAAAGCAAAATGACCTTTATGTGGTGGTTTCTATGGCTACTATGAAACAATATTGAGATTGACTCCTCGGGAAGGAGAAGGCCGATTGGAATAAAAGATTCTTGTGCTGCAATCCTCAATCCCGTTTTTAGAAGAAAAAACTTTCAAAATATATTACACTTGCATGCATCAGGCATAATTTTTTGTATTCAACACAAGAAGTTAAAAAAGGAAAAAAAAATACTCCTTTCTACTCTTTTTCATATAAAGTTTTTTATTTTCATCTATCAAGATTTAGTTTGAGCAATTCCAATACATTATTTATCCTATTTGCAAATTTTGTTATAAGAAGGAATGATCTATATCTTCCGTTGTCCAAACATAGTTAAATTCAATGAAACTATTGATCTTACAAAATTAACTGAGTTAAATAGTCAAAAAAGGTTCTGGTATATTTGACATGTTCCCTTATGCTTTACTCTCTTAAATTACTTTGCCTTTTTGCTTTTTCCAAATTGAATCTGTTAAAGATTCATAAGACTGCTACCATTTAAATAAAGTGTCCTGTTTCCTTTCATCTTGACACCTTCACTTTGACAAATGTCTATTGTTTTGCTTCTTTCTTTCACGTGATTTTTGGTTTAGAAAAATAGAGAAGAATGTATAATTTATTGACAAAAGGAATCAATATAATTTAATATGAAGAGGTTCCAGAAATGTCAAGTTAACCAAAAGATGGCATTTCTCGTTATGATTTGCGCCATCTCCTTACGTGCATGCTGACCAAATTTTATTGTTGGAACATGTGTGGTGTTGTCTTCTTGGATAAAATTTACTATACAAATTATCTTAACATCCTGTATTAGTATTGCTCTTTTCGAATGCAGTTAAACCCACTTATGCGCTTGCTTTCTGGATGCTCCTGTACTCGGAATATGCCACAACAACACAAGGTCAGTATATTTGATTATAAATCTAAACTTTCTTTTTCCCATATTATTTCGACAGTGCCTTCAATTTGTTATTAACGTTCTTGCTCTTTCTCGATCCTTTTTAGTTTTTTTCTAAACTTAACTAAATATTTATTTTGCTAGACTTTTTGTCATGGTGAAATATTGAAACTATACTATAAAGAACAAATATTTTTAATTTCTTTTCATGGAATTTCATCTGCCTTTTATTCTGGGATGTTAATATCATACTTTTGTTAACTTTTGTATCTTCTCCTTTGCTTCTCGATTTCTCTCAATGGTTTTGTTTTTTGGTAATATAAATACTTCGGGTGAAATTTACTCAATCATTGCACCGACTATTCTTTTTATTTACTTTGCTTCCTATTTCTTCAGTAGCATAAGAGAAGAAGTTGCAAATAGATCACATCTTGAAACGATCACGCTTATATGGGCTGGTAAATTGTTCAAAGGTCATGACGGGACTGAGAAGTTGAGTCAATTGGTTATCAAATGAAAAAACCAAAAATATTTTTTTTGGGGGGGGGGGGGGGGGGG
>MU704461.1:42101-73003 GCA_026770625.1 Nicotiana glauca
CCGTGAGGACGAAAAGAAGTTGAACGCTTATGAGATTATCATATTTCGGATAGATTAACCCTTCCTTGATAATTGATCATATACGAGGGAACTAAAGATACGACCAAACTTGTCTTTCAAATCAATATGCTCATGATATGTGCAAAAATCAAAAGTCATCTAATCTCAACCTTTCACGAGTGAAACCCCATAGCTAGAACATCTTGACATTGGGACGAAATCATGAATTGGTTAAATGGTTCTAATAGTTAACACGATGCTCCGGGGAGATAGCAAATAACACTCCTTTCCAGCCGAGGAGGTGAGATACCAAGTGTAGCAAAACTCCCCGCACATGACAACGACATAGTCAATGATTCTAGAAGTTGAGGGTGTAAAGACAACCAAACTCGATGAGACAGTGCACAATAATCATAGAAGGTTTGAGATGTTCTGATGAGCTCTCCATAGGTTTTGACTTGAAAAAAAGAAAGTGTCACAATGACACATAGAAGGTCATGTTCTTTCATGGTTGTCATACAAGTGTTGGGAACTAGCACAATGAATTCACTAAATAAGGAATACAATTAAAAAATTGTGGAGACATAAAGAGAAAATAATCATTTGTTATAAGCTGGACACACTTCTACTATTTTAACTCCCCACTGCAATATATGACCATGCCACAAGCAACCGCAATACTATTACAGAGTGAGTTACTTACTGCGAGATGTCCCAAGTGGACACGAAAACCATGGCGATACAAGATATCTGTGATGGGGATGTGAAGATCTCAATTTTTCAGAGAGACTTTATGCACACGGTGACCATTTCGATTGATATGCACTCATATGATAGGCACTGAGATATGCATGTATGTTACTAGACAGTGAGAAGGTTTCATGATGATACTCGCAAGAGAGTAGAGTGATTATTCAAACCGTAGAAGCCATATACATTGGTGAGGAAAAAAAAGAGTGACTCGAGAAGGATTGCAACACTAGGATGCTTTACATGGAACTTGACACCACATAGGTAAACTTTGTGACGGTGCATGTATAAGAACAAGTGAGCAGATGTTGTCCATTTAGATAAAACGTTTCTGTAAGAAATTCATCAGGAATAGTCCCTTGTTGAGAATTTAGGAAAAGCAAGTGGGAAGTATCAATAGTGCTATAACTCAATTCAGGAACATAAATATAGAGCTCAATTCCATAGGAAGGTGTAAGTAAGAGAACTGTGATAGAGAGACTTTGTGAATAATACGTCTAACTCAAAGAGCATGTGCATGAAATGTTTTGTAATTTAGATTCTTTCTAAGAACATATCTATGCAAAGACAAGGAAATCATAAGTGTTTAACAAAAGCTTTAAACAATCACCACATTACTAAATAAAAAGGGATCACATAGCTTTCACATAATTTCCATACCTCTAGGCTGCATTTCATAGCCCTTCCATAGGGCTCACATATCAAATTATACACCTATGCGTTTCATACAATAACAAGGAAATCAGAAGTACAAATCAAACACTTTTAAATGATCACTACATTATCAAATAAAAGAATCATGCCATTTTCACGTATATTAGTCCATCGGCACTTGGGGCTATAATTATCACATCATACTTGGCACTAGGCCGTATTTCATAACACAATCCCTTATTTCCCGCATTTCACATCACTTTCGCATATTTCACATCAATATCATAATCTGTTTCATATTCCCTCATGTCATAAGCATCACCAGGTACAATTACAATTCGAGTTCTCGACACATTGGCCATACTCTGTTTCTCAAAGTCATTTGACTTATTTCAACATCTCTATACACAGAGGATTTCATATAGTTTGACATAATATATGCATCTCCAATTTCAATTTAAGGTCTTAGCATTTCAATACATGATTCATATTCCTTGCACCATTTTTTTTAAGTTGTCAATAATAGCACATTGATCATATTGGAATGCATCTTTCACAACATCGGGTCACAACACCAATTCATGTAAAGTATCAACAACGGGAAGAATCCAACATTCAGTTTTACCACATTTACACAGTCACTTACTTCACTTCCAAATATCTTAATACATTACCAAGAACCAAACACAATCAATCAAATACCTTTGGTACACGTAAGGACATTTTGGAGGAATTAACCATAATGAGTTTTCTCACACAATTTGGCATCAAATCTCAATTTAAACTTGACATGAAGTCTAAGCACTTTAGCACATAGTTCACATTCTTCATATATCCTCATTTACCAAGAATAACATATTAAACACATGAAGAAGTACCTACCACATACATTTTTACAACAATAATTCGCTTAACATAATAAAACGAGTACTGCATCACTTATATTTTGAACTTATAACATTTACGCGGGCACCATGGAAGCTCAATTTCTAAAAGATGGGGTTTTAGCCCTACATACTGATGATATATGACATGATGTGGTGGTGCAGTGACATTAGTAGGAACAAGGGTACTCCCCTTAACAACAAGTTCTACCAATCCCTCCATGGCTCAACACATTATTCTAACAAGTCGTTGGGTAATCCACTCGGACTTAATGGTGGGATCAATCTCTCCTTACATGCTTCAAATTCGCGGAGTATGGTATCAAAAGTACCAATCTTGAGAATGAGACTTAGAGAGGAAATTAGCTCCTTAACTTGAACTCTATTGCACGATTTGAGTATCAAAGAAGGGTGAAATTCCTAAATGTCTAAATAGCCTCCAACTTATAGATGTGGTCGACAACACACCGATAAGAAGGACTCTACTAGACACGGCTCAGAGACATCCTAAGTCACTTTAAAACCTTAGGCTCTAATACCAAGTTTGTCGTGCCCCAAAATCCGAGGAGCACGATCGGCGCTCAACCGAGTAAACCCGATCGAGCAAGCCTGTTAGATCTCATTCTACCCAAACTAACTCATGAATAAATAGGAGATGGACTCCATTAATCAAATTATATAAACATATCATTAACAATTTCCATTTCATTTTCATTAGCAACTTCATTCGCAATATTAAAGGTATTAGAAATTTTATACATCATTACCAAACATCAATATTTCAATTTTTAAATCCCCATGCCCGACACTACCCACAACCTATCTACGGAGCCTCTAAATACAATTCAAGAATAATATGTAAATGTCGGCAACAAGGCTCCGGCTATACCTTACACAAATACCAATATAAACTCCGGAGGAAAGGCGGCATGAGCCACGTAGGGCCCTGAGAGGAAAGGGGCTCACCAATATAGCTGATGGAAAGTAGAGGAGGTGCTACTGTCGGTGGAATGGAGTACCTGCTATAGAACCACCTACAATCATAACACGAATGTATCGCCCCCGGCAAAAGGTACGTCTGTACATTTGAATTGTACTAGTATGTATAAACAAACTTCACCCCAAGTAAAATCAAATAACACACAAGTAACAAACATCAATAGAGCCAACGATCAAATGCACGTGAAAGAAACAATCAAAGCCAAACAAGTTTTACAATCTCTCCTTTTCCCCTTCAACATCATCACATCAATGATTTCACAAATTTATCATATTTTCATTTCAATAGTAATTTCACTCACATTCCACCCTTATTACCTCGGCCACCCTTATCACCACAACCTACACCTTATTACTTCGTGTTGCGGCGCGCAACCCGATTCCACCGAACAATCACCTCACAAACAACACACAACAACAACAATTCACAAGAACAACAACAACAATTCTCAAAGAACAACCACAACAATTCACAAGAATTTCCGTAACCATAAATACCACTTCATCATATTCAACAACTCATATGCAATTTAAGTCACCACAATAATTACCCACAACAAGCCAAATATGTTATTTCCACAGTTGTTCCAAGTGCATCATTTACGATTTCCCTCCATCATTTGTTTCTCAGTTCTTACCATATAACACTTTCACAATCACACACCCACATTTGGTTTGTTTCCATTTACTTGCACAATCATATCGTAAAACTTAACCAACAACGTTTAAGGCACATAAATCACAAGAATTCACAAATAGTTCACATAAGTAAAAACATACTTCCATGTCGACATCCTCAAGCTTTTACAAACTTTGCACATAACAAGATAGGCACATCAAATCACTTCTCACAATCACATATAACTTGGTGGTATGGAAATCAACTAAGGCAATCAATTCACATATTTTCATACAAGGTACACATACCGTATGCTCGTCACAACAAGGGGGATTCTACAAGAGTTAAAGTTATCCATACATACCTTTCTTGAGCTTTCCTTTAATTACTACGATATTCTAGAAATTCTAGCAACTTTATTCTATTTTGGGACACAGCAAAATTGAACCCAAATTAGGAAGATATTCATAATTCTAGCTCATTTGAGCATTTTATCAAATACTAGTTGAGCATCTTGATTTCAAATCCCCTTTTCAAGATTTTCTTCATTCCCTAACCCAATCTTTACCTATTTATGTTGAACGATCTTCCCATAAACCTAAGTTGTACATGCATGTATACATAATAGCATTACACCCAATAATCATACCTCAATACCCCATCTTATACTCCAAACTCGAAATTAAAACCTAGGGTATAGAATCTTACCTCTTAGATGAAGAACTTGTGATTGGGTTCTTTGATTCTTGAAGATTGATGCAAGACTGGATGATTTACATGTTTGGTTCCTCATTCTCTCTCTAAAAATGCTCTCACCTCTCTCAAAAATTAGTAGAAAATGACCCCAAATAAAGCCCCTAAGGCAATGTATTAAAATGGGGTCGGGTTATAAAAATTAGAAAATTAACCCTCCGATGTCAAGTCTGCTATAGCAGAATGGACCGCAGAACGCGAATGCTGGCCGCATAATGCACCGCAAAATCGGCGTCCAAAAATGGGCTACACTGGTCCAATTTGCGACCGCAGATCAAAAATGCGGTTGTGTAGGAATGTCCAAATGATGAACAGTTTGAAACGTTGGAAACTAGACTCAAAGACCTTTCATTTGATAGGTTATCCATCACCTGAAACCTTATAGATATTTAGATATGCTCGTTCAAAGTAGGGACTAGTGCAAGATCATTGGGAATTTTAGCCTATTATGGACGTTTCCAATTTTTCTTAGACTTTGGCCTTTCCTTTGACCCCAAATTACTTACCATAAGACTTATACATATATTTACCAAATACAATGGATGTACACCATGTTAATAGCACATAAAAAGTTATAATAAGCCTACGTGATACCACGAAATCCTAAATTACTTAGCGAAAATTTCCGGGGCCTTACAAAAAGCCCTTGGAAAAGAACCGTGGTCAAAAGAAAAACCAAGGGGGAATTACTACAGTACCTAAAAGGAGAAAAGAAATAAAGAAAATCTAAGTGGACTACTTCCCTCAAGAGTACTGTCCAAGTGGTCCATCCTCAGGCAGATTCCTTTATCCTTTTTTTTGTTTTTTTTTTATTTTTAACAACCGACTTTGACCCTCAAGAGACCCGTCGACAAGTGTCCGTCATTGGGCCAAGTCAGTTACTTATAAGATAATACAACAACACAACTACAGAACTATAACATGCTCAATATATATATGTACACTACAATACAACACAACAGAAAGTCTCCCACCCCACACTTAAAATAATGGCATGTCCCCATGTCATAACACAAATAAAGAGCAGTAGGGTAAGAAGACTTCCCTGAGTATCAGTCGGAGTCGGAGACTGTGCTGGGGTCCACATGACAAGCTCTACCCAAAGCACGGAACCATGCCATCATGCGGTTCTCAGACCTGGCCTGTTGTTGAGACATAGAATCCATCCGCACATGCAGGCCATCCACTAAGGATCGAAGGTCCTCGAGCTCCTCCTCCATAGAATGCAACACAGGCGGGGTGGACTGTGATCTAGAGAGTCCTGCCCCAGTGTGGGGACGCCGAGAGGGTCCGGCTCCGTCATAGGATCTCCTGGAGGGTGACATTGGTACTGGGGTGTCATCCTTATCATCAATCTCAATGGTCGTGGCTGCATCTCTGCCTACTGAGATCCTAGAAGTTCTAAATGGTGTCTTTGCGGGCAATGTTCCATCAGTAGGACTAGTGGGGACACCTTTAAGCCAACACAATCTTGTCACCGATGAGGGGAAGTAAAACCCCTTAGACTGCAGTGAGGATAGGAGGATCATTTCATCACCAATAAGTCGCGCCGCATCAAAGTCTCGTTTGGTGGCAAAGAACCATACAAGTAGAGCTCGTAGGTAGTTCACATCGGTCGTGTTGCTTGTGGGCAAGAACCAACTGCAAATGATGGTGAACCAGCACTTGGCCTCATGTTTGAAGGACTTGGAGTGGAGGGTGATGTTTTCCTGTATCCAGGTTGGTTGACCATCTGCGCAAATTGTTTCAATCATAGTGTTCCAAGAGACCCCATAGGCGTCGTGGTAATGATCAATATCACCTCTAAATTGGAGAAACTGCAAAACCTGCCGAATCTTATGAATTGAGGCATCCACTACCTTGCCACGCACAATCACCTCCCGGCCCAAATGTTCCGGGCAGTTCGCGTAGAACTCCCAGACTAGCATTAGATTTGCTGTTTCGGGCTCATCAAACAAAAATTCCATTTCCCTCCGTCGAATCTCCTCATACATGTCTGGTACTTCCATACGGAGGGCAGCCCTATCAACAAAAATCTCCGGGACAAAGGTTTTTGTGGCCTTCGCATGAAATGCGTCCTCTGCCCCCTGAGACTGGAACCTAGCTTCATCATATGTTTGCCCGTGGGAAGTGCTTGTCGAGCCTCTTTGCCTCTTTCATGCCATAGTACTTGCAAACAAGACAGGGCAACTATCAGATGCATCCTAAAATGGGCCATTCGAATGGTTACTCAGACTTCGCCACCCGATGGCACTAAACTGTTATCATTGGCCAAACAATTCCAGAACACCCAATTACTAAGTTGTCCCAAGTGGCCAACCCTTTCTACTACCTCACACCACGATCAATTTGTCAATATCTCTAATAATACCCCACACAACCCTTCACCAGTGAAATACGCCAACAACCACCACCACCACCAATTAAGACGAGCACAAAGTGCTCCAAATCTACAACACACCCCCTAATTTTTCGGCCATATAGGCCCATCCACCAAACTTCGCCCTAAAAATTATTGCTAGGCCTCCAAACATACTACAAATCCCCCCACAAGTTAAGAATAATGAAACCCAACCATCTAATCATCAATCATGGCCAAAAGAAGCAAATAATGGAGAAAAACAAAGAAAAAATAAAAAATTTACACTACAACACAATCTAAGGGTAGTAAGACTAATTTACACAAGCTATTTGAAGAGAAGAGAAGAAAAGAAATCTTACCTTAGAGATGAAAGGAGTGAGTTGAAGAATAAGAAATTGGGGGAGATTGGGGGTTAGGGTTTTGTGAGGAAGAAGATAAAGGAGAAGAGAGAAGGAGAGAATAGGGGAGGGGTGGAGATTGTCGTGTGTTATGAGTGGGAAATGAGGGGGGTTGCGTAATTAAGAAAGGGGGGAAAAAAGAGAAAGAAAGAAGAAAACAATTTAAAAAAAATTTGAAACATACTGGACTGGGCCCGTTGCTGGGCTACCGCGGTTACGCTGGCACCGCGATAGACAAAGTTCAGAGAAAGTATTTGACCGCGATCCTACCGCGGTTATGCTTGGACTGCGGTTGACAAGGTTCAGAGGGGGTGTTTGACCGCGATCCTACCGCCGTTACGTTGGGACCGCGGTGGGAAACTTTAGAGGGGTTGTTTGACCGCGGTCCAGCCGCGGTTACGCTGGGAACGCGGTCAGGGCATTTTCCGGCTACTTTTTTCATTTTTTTTATTTTTTATTTTTTATGAAGTTATACATTACACTTACAACAAATTCGTGGGTTGCCTCCCACGCAGCGCCTGATTTAACGTCGCGGCACAATGCAAGTAGTTGAGGTCTTAGTCCTCGTTCTCATATTGGGGTTCTTTAAAATTGGTCACCATTGTATCCAATTTTTCTGCAGCTATTCCAAGGTAATGTTTCAACCTTTGTCCATTTACGGAGAATTTGTCCGTCCCGTCTTCCAATTCAGTCTCAACAGCTCCACTTGCAAACATTTGCACCACTCTGAATGGCCCAGACCATCGGGATTTCAACTTACCCGAAAACAATCTCAACCGTGAATTATAAAATAGTACCATGTCACCAGGTTTAAAGTCTCTGTCCACAATGTGCTTGTCATGCATTTTCTTCATCCGTTCCTTGTAAATCCTCGTGCTTTCAAAGGCTTGATACCGAAATTCTTCTAGCTCATACAGCTCCGTCAGTTGATTTTGTTCGGCTGCTTCAGGATCCATGTTCAGTTGTTTCAATGCCCGCCAAGCACGGTGTTCTAGCTCCACAGGTAGGTGATAGGCTTTCCCAAACACCAACTTGTATGGTGACATACCTATTGGTGTTTTGAACGCAGTTCTGTAGGCCCAGAGTGCATCGTCCAGCTTCTTTGCCCAATCAGTTTGGGTTGCATTTACCGTCTTCATTAGTACACTCTTAATCTCCCTGTTAGACACTTCAACTTGCCCACTGGTCTGCGGATGGTAAGGAGTAGCCACCTTGTTGTGCACATCATACTTAGCAAGTAATTTCTCGAAGGCTCTATTGCAGAAGTGAGTGCCTCTGTCACTGGTGATCGCTGTTGGTATCCCAAACCGGGTGAATATGTACTTCTTTAGAAATCCGACCACCACTCGTGCATCATTGGTGGGCAAGGCTGCAGCTTCCACCCATTTAGACATATAATCCACCGCCACAAGTATGTGCTTATTGCCGAATGAGCTAACAAAGGGATCCATGAATTCAATCCCCACACATAAAACACCTCTACTTCTTGAATTGGTTTCATTGGCATCTCAAGGCGACGGGAAATGTTTCCTGTCCTCTGGCATTCATTGCAGCCCTATACCCAGAGGTGTGCATCTCTAAACATAATTTGGCCAAAAGAATCCGACCTCCAGTACTTTCGCAGTTGTCCTGACCCCTCGAAAATGTCATCCATATGCTGAAGTGTGACAAGCCTGCAAAATTGAAGATTGTTCTATCTCGGGGACACACCTCCGGATAATGTTATCAACACATATTTGAAATAAATGAGGTTCATCCCAATAATACATGTGGCAATCACGAAAGAAATTTTTCTTTTGGACAGGTGAAAGGTCATAGGGAACAATACCGCAGGCCAGGTAGTTTGCAAAATCTGCATACCATGGCGCGTCCTCAAGACTGGTTGCGAGCAGCTGCTCGTCTGGAAAGGTTTCCAGAATCTCTTCGACCTCGACTGATTTTTCAGCTCCTTCAAGTCGTGATAGATGATCATCAACTTGATTTTCAGTGCCCTTACGGTCACGATCTTCGAGGTCGAATTCTGGCTTAGACTCTTTTTTCTCAATGAGGTACCTGAGAGCTGCATGGTCAGTATACACAATTACCTTGGAACCAATCATATATGATCAGAACTTGTCAAAAGCAAACACTACTGCTAATATCTCCTTCTCCGTCACAGTGTAGTTGAGCTGTGCATCGCTTAGCGTTCTACTTGCATAGTAAATCGGGTGCATCTATCTTTTCTCTGCCCCAAGACTGCTCCTATTGCGTAGTCGCTTGCATCACACATGAGCTCAAATGGTTGCTCCCAGTCGGGTGCAACAATGATGGGTGCAGTTATCAACTTCTTCTTCAGTTCCTCAAATGCCAACCTGCAATCATAAAAAAACACAAAGGGCTGATCCTTTTCAAGGAGTTTGCATAATGGGTTAGCAATTTTGGAAAAATATTTTATGAAACGCCGGTAGAACCCGGCGTGACCAAGGAAACTTCTCACCGCCTTGACTGAAGTGGGCGGTGGTAACTTCTCAATCACGTCAAACATAGCATGGTCGACTTCAATACCTTTTCTGGACACTCGGTGTCCCAGGACTATTCCTTCTTGTTCCATAAAATGGCACTTCTCCCAGTTTAGCACCAAGTTTGTCTCCACATATCTTTTGAGCACTCTGCTTAAGTTGTGAAGACAGTCTTCGAATGAATCTCCCACCACGGAGAAATCATCCATAAATACCTCCATAATTTCCTCTACCATATCTGTGAAGATGGCTAGCATGCACCGTTGAAAAGTTGCAGGTGCATTACAAAGCCCAAAGGGCATTCTCCGAAAGGCAAATATGCCATACGGACAGGTGAAGGATGTTTTCTCTCTATCTTCGGGGGCTATTGATATCTGATTGTACCCCAAAAATCCATCTAGGAAATAGAAGTGCGATCTTCCAGCCAGCCTGTCCAACATCTGGTCAATGAAGGGCAAGGGAAAGTGGTGCTTGCATGTGGCGGTGTTTAATTTTTGGTAATCCATGTAGATTCGCCAACCTATGACTGTACGAGTTAAGATCAACTCATTGTTGTCATTTTTCACAACAGTCATCCCCCTTTTTTTGGGACACACTGGACAGGGCTGACCCAATTACTATCAGAGATAGGGAAAATAATTCCCGCATCTAACCATTTGATCACCTCTTTCTTTACAACCTCTTTCAAGTTAGGGTTTAGCCGTCGCTGATGTTTCTTGGAAGGTCTGTGCCCTTCTTCCAGGAGAATTTTATGCATACAGAATGCTGGACTGATACCCTTTATGTCTGCCATGGTCCAACCAATGGCAGTCTTGTTATCCTTCAGTACCTGCAATAGCTGCTCTACCTGCACATCTAGCAAACCGGATGATATAATAACAGGCAAGGTCGAATCAGGGCCTAAGAATGCATACCTGAGGTGATCTGGGAGTGGCTTCAGCTCCAGCTTGGGTGGTTCCTCTATTGATGGCTTGGCTGGAGGAATGACCCTTTTCTCCAGCTCAAGGGACTCGAACTGAGGTTCCCTTAACCAAAACCCTCGACCTTCCAATGCCATTACCCATTCAACTAACGCCTCTCCATCCATTTCTTCTAAATTTGTCAGGCATGCCTACAATGGATCCCTCACAGTTAGATTCCTATCATCCTCTTGGAGAATTACATCCACTGCTTCCACTAGAGAGCAATTTGCATATTCGCTGGGTCTCCTCATTGATTGCTAAACATTGAATATGACCTTTTCATCGTTCAATCTCATTTTAAGTTCCGTAGTCTCACAGTCTATCAGTGATCTCCCAGTGGCTAAAAATGGTCTACCCAAAATAAGGGTATCTCTTCATCCACCTGACAATCCAGAATCACAAAGTCTGTAGGGAACATGAACTTCTCCACTTGCACCAACACATCATCAAGAATACCAGTTGGCCTTTTTACAGTACGATCGGCCAACTGAAGCAGCATAGAAGTCGGCCTGGCTCGACCGATGCCCAATTTGGTGTATACTGCCAGCAGCATCAAATTTATGCTGGCTCCAAAATCACATAACGCCTTCGCAAAGGCATAACTCCCAATGGTGCATGGAATAGTAAAGCTACCTAGATCGGACATCTTTCGGGCCATCAATTTTTCCACCACTGCGCTGCAGGTCTGTGTCAGAGTTACGGTGGATAGATCCTGAAAATCAAACTTTCTTGATATTAAATCTTTCATCATCTTGGCATAACCGGGTATCTCCCTCAAGGCATCCATCAATGGAATATTCAACTGGATTTGACGCAGCATCGCTATGAACTTTTTGTAGGTCTGCCTTCTTTTGCTTGACCAGTCTCTAAGGGAAGGATGCAGGGATCACCCTTTGTGCATTACTTGCTGGCTTCTCTTTTTTAGGAGTTTCTGGCATAAGAGGTGCCACCTGTTCTGCAACTTGCTCGGTCTCCTTTTCTTTGCCTTTTTCCTCCCGACTCTGCTCAACCACTTCTTCAGTGAGTTCCGCTGGTTGTTCTTCCTCTAATTGAACTGGAGTAGTTGGTGTAGTGTTCTTGCTGGCCTGTGCAATTTCCTGCTCTCTATCTAAATCTCTACCATTCCTTAGACTGACTGCCATCAGCTGATTCGGGTTTTGCTCCATGGTATTTATATTTGTGCCTGCAGGTAAAGTTCCCAGAGGACGGTTGTTCAATACCATGGACATCTGACCCAGCTGCGTTTCAATATTCTTTATGGCTGAATCATGGACTGCCAGTTTTTCCTGAACTTTATTATTTGTCCCAATAAGTTGTTGAAGCATACCCCTGATCTCCACTATGTTGTTGTCTTGCTGCTGAGAGGGTGGTTGATAAACCAATTGCTGCTGATTCTGCTGTGGATAACCCTGTAGTTTCTGATAAGGCACGAGCACTAATTGGTTTTGAGGGTGCATACCCCCAGGCTGTTGCATATTAGGCTTGTACTGCTGATTTTGCTGCGGTCTCCACTGTTGTGCTCCTTATCTCTGGCCTCCATAGTTGTTGACATAATTCATATCTTCCCGGACCCCTTGATTTTCACCTTCTCCGCTCCACGAACACACATAGGACTGATTAATACACGATGTACATAGTACTCCATTCATCGTATCAACAATGTGCACCTATTTTGTACCCATCTCATCAATATTCTTTGTCAGTAAGCTTATCTGGGTTATGACTGTGGCCATGTTCTCGTCCTACGAATTATTTGGATCCAATGGAATGGAATGCACTATGGGTGCCAGTGTTGCACCTCTAGTCATCCACCCCGCATTTTGTGACATCTTATCTAGGAGAATTTTGCACTCGGTAAATGTTTTGCTTAAGAACGCACCTCCAGTTGAAGCATCCACATTCGCTTTCTAGTTGTCAGTTAGACCCATGTAGAATCTCTGGCCGAGCATCTGGTCTGGAATTCCATGATGAGGACACTTCACAAGCATCCTTTTAAATCTCTCCCAAGTTTCTTGCAAGGACTCAGCGGCATGCTGCCTGTACTACAATATGTCATCAATCTGTTGTACAGTCTTGTTAGGCGGATAGAACTTGTTCAAGAACTACTTGACTAATTCCTCCCAAGTGGTAATAGAGTTGATCGGGAGCGAATTTAACCAAGTTTGAGCTACCCCGATTACTGAGAATGGGAACATGAGCAACTTGATAGCTTCAGGAGTCACATCAGACTGCCTTTCATGCAAATTAACAGGAAATTTTTCAAGTGTTGTTGTGGGTCTTCAATTCTTGACCCGGAGAACAATCCTTTATTCTGCAGCAGATGCAGCATGTTGTTGGTGATTTAGAATATCTCCATTGGAATTGCAGGCACAACTATTGCAGTAACCAGATTGTCAGATGTAGGCTGTGCCCAGTCATAAAGTGCAGCCTCCGACACAAGAGGTGCCACTCCTCTGACTTCTAAGTCAACTTCTTCATTCCTATTTCCGCTGGCATTGTTCATGTCACCCATGTCAAATTTGAGTTGGTGTGTTGGTTGAGTTTGTTGAAGTCCTTTGTTGGCACGGTTCAATGCCCTGAATATTTTCTCGGGGTCTGAGATTCCTTCTATTAGTTCTCTAGTCCTCGAAGAATTTCTAGGCATACACCTGCTTTCCACAAGATTTCAATTGTTAGACTTTCAACGAAAAGATTGGTATAGAGAAAACGGATTACACTTGGATTTTGTATTTCTTTAACTTGTAATTGATAACACCATTAATTCCCTGGCAACGACGCCAAAATTTGTTCACGCTCAACTGAGTCTCACGAAAGACTACGCGGGCGTTGCAAATATAATCAGAGTATTATCGCCCAGAGTCGAACCATAGAGAATTAACCTATCAATTACTACTGTCGGATTCACTATATTCACACAATTTACTTTCCCAAACTTTTTGATTCACAATGGTTGATTTTCTAACAACTAAAGACTGAAAGTAATTAATAACTGAAAATTAACTAAACTTGATGTGTAAACAATTGAAAGAAAGTCTAAGGGAATGGTTTCCCCCGTTGGTAATCTCCTTAGTTGTATTATATCTTATAACTATGATTTAGTTATCTCTAACAATCATGAACTCTCAATCTATCATAATTCTTTCTCAAGTAATTATAATAATTTAGTAACGCACTCTCTCAAGCTACGCTAGCTAATTTCACAATACGGTTCGCTTAGATTGCACCCGGGGTTTCGTTATCTATAATCCAACCCCTAAACCCTTAGTTATGACTCTCGTCTATACTCTGGGAGTGATGTTGTTCATACAATCACCTAAATATGCACTCTCTCTCAAGAAGATACATAATAAATAGGAACGAATAATTGAGGGCCCTTTCAACTAATCCACAATCAAAGCATAGATGAACAATTAGAGATTAACAACCAAATTCAATTATATTGATAAAACAACCAAGTTATTCCCAACAGGTTCCACCAAAACCTTAGATTAATATTTTTAGCTACTCATGACAATGGGGGAATAAAATACTAAAAGATTCATAATCATAAAATTGCAAGAAAAATAAAGAAGAATAAGAGTAATGATGTTTTGGGTGATCTCTCACACTTGTTTTTCTTGCCAAAGTACTCTCTAAAACATTACATGCCTTCCTTGGGCGAGTTCTAGTATTTAAATACAGTTTTGGGCTAAGAATTCCAGAATTTGTAATTCAGTCCCTCAACTTTTCGTCGCCTGCCGCGGTCCTACCACGGTCATGCTAGGACCGCAGCCAAATGACTTCTCTGAATCTCAAAATAGCTTCTCGCTGCGGTTCGACCACGGTTACGCCGGGACCGCGGCAGTTCACCTCCAGCTCCTGTTGTGCATTTCACATGGTGCTTTGGGTGACTTTTGTGCGATTGGCCTCTTTTTCCTCCATAATTGATCCAAAACTACTCCATAGCCTTCTTCTACTGTACGTAACGTGCAAAACATGAAAAGCACTAATAAGAGCATTTTGTTATCACTTTTACCATAAAAACTCTATAAGAAAGCAGTTCTTTTGAGGCTTAATCATAGTTCAATTCACCTATTATCAGTAGTGAAACTGGATTAAGAAATAAGCAGGTAAAACGTAACTGAGCATATGCTTTCAAATCAAATAGAGTGAGGAAAGTAGTAAAAATACCCTTAAGGGTCTAAACAAGTGGGCAGAAAGGCCCCAAATATGGCATTCAACCCAAGTTAAGAAACCAATTTCTAAAACACGTGGATATCATATATCAATAGATCAAAATATGCAACCATACAGTCGCCACGGGACAGACCAAGTCGCAATCCCTACGGGTGTATGCCCACATGCCCGTCACCTAGCATGTGCGTCACCTCCTTTATCAAAACAGTACGAAATACTGAGGTTTCATACACTTAGGTCTAGATTTACAATGGTTACTTACCTCAAACCGGAAGAAATACTACTACGCGACGCCCTTGTCTCTCGATTCGGCCTCAACTCGCATCGAATCTATCCAAAATCATAATCATAATGTCAATATATGCTTAGGGAGCTAAGACCATTCAAAAATAATCAAATAATATCAAAATTAGAATCTGATAAAAATCACATCAATAGAATCCTTACCCTCCCACGAGTCTATTCATACCAAAAACATCAAAATCGGACCTCAAATCCCCACTCAAAGCTTTCTAGTATCAAGCCCTAATCCCTCAATTTTCTTCCTTAATTTCAACTAATACCATGATTAAACAATGGGAAAATGGTCATAAACACAAGTAATGAAGCTTAAGTAGCTTACCCTACTGATAATCTTCGATTTCCCCTTGAAAATCACCGCCCTAACTCACTTCCTGTCTTCAAAAATGAAGAACTGAGCAAAAATTCGCGAAGGAAACCTTATATACTTTCTGACCCAGGGATTCCACACATGCGGTCCTTTTACCGCTCCTGCAGTACGGGCTTCTACGGTCAAACCACTGTATCTGCGATTTTCACTTAAATGCTCTGGAACCTCACCTGCGGCACACGTCCCGCACCTGCAGTCTCGCAGGTGCGTTGAACCTTCTACACCTGCATCTTCTAGCTCCTAGCCGCATCTGTGGCTTCCCTTCCACTTTTGCGATCTCGCACCTACGTTCCCCAATCCATAGGTGCGGTTATGACAAACAATAAGCAGCTTCAACTGAAATTTCTAACTTCCAACTTCCTGATAACCATCTGAAATCATCCTAAGGCCCCGGGACCTCAACCAAAAGTATGAGCAAGTCATATACTACTATTCAAACTTATACCAATCTTCGAAATACTTAAAACAATATCGAATCATCAAAATGCCCTCGGATTCAAGACTAAGGTTCCCAAAATTCTGAATTCCGCTTTTGATCAAAAGGTCTATCAAACCTTGTCCGAATGACATGAAATTTTGCATACACGTCTCAAATGACACAACAGACCTAATCCAATTTCTAGAATTCCATTCCGACCCCTATATCAAAATCTCCACTACCAACTGGAAAACGCCAAAATTCCAATTTTGCTAATTCAAGCATAAATCTACCACGAACCTCCAAATTACTTTCTGATCACGTTACTAAGTCCCACATCACCTCATAAAGCTATCTGAATCATAAAAACAAAATTGCGAGATCGTTTACTTACAAGTCAACTTCAAGTTGACTTTTCCAACTAAATGGACAACTAAAGAGACTAGCTGACTCATTCCTTTACAAAACCACTCAGAACCCGAACCAACTGACCGATACCACATAATACAGTTGAACAAGACATAAAGAAGCCAAAATAGAGAAACAGAGCAGTAACTCATGAAACGACTGGCCGGGTTGTTACAATTATGATGATGCCCATAGAGGCGTATGTTTTAAAAGTTTATGTATATATATATATATATATATATGTATGTATCATGCATTTCATATCAGTAGACCTCAAAAGTACCCAGATGTTACAAGTTGTATATTCTCTATTCCTATTTACATTACTATTCATACTTATGCTTTCCGGCCTTGCATACTTAATATTTTATTTGTACTGATGTCCTTTTTATTTATGGATGTTGCATGTCATGTTGCAGGTCCTGATAGACGAGTAGACGCAGCTCCCCCACCACAGTAGGATTCCCAGTTCAACGGTTATTGGCAATATCCCTTCTTCGGACTTGCTATGGTCTTAGTATGTACTTTTTGTTATAGACATTATGGGTATTTCGGGGCCCTGTTCCGGCATTGTTGCAGCACTTATGTTCCTTTAGAGGCTCATAGATAGGTGTCGACTCATGTATAGTTTGGTATGCCTTGTCAGCTAGTTTTTGTTGTATAGTCTTTCATGGTAGCATGGTAGTTCGTACCTTATATATAGTTTCTTGGCTGTTTGGTCATCCCATGTGAGGTTTGTTCATGCCATTATATTTTACTGTTGGTTGTTCATGATCTATGTCTACCATTTATTTTGATCTCATTGGCCGTTAAAGATAATAAGGAAGGTTAGACAAAATGTACATTGGTGCTCGGCAAATATGGCTCGGGTACTAGTCATGACCCTTCAGTTTGGGTCATGACAACTTGGTATCAGAGCATGTCTGTCCTAGGGGTTGTCTATGAGCCGTTTCTAGTAGAGTCTTGATTATAGATGTGTAGTGTGCCATATTTAATTATAATCAGGAGGCTATTTGTTACCTTCTTCCTGAATCTAGATCATGCATAGAGTTGAGTCGTAAGTGTTCGTCTCTAATATTCACCTTATTTTCTTTCAGTGATGCCTTCGACTAGGAAGCAAACGATTAGTAGACGTCTTGATACAGCTACGGGAGAGGGTACCAGTCAGGTGCCCCAAGCCAGAGCAGGCCAATGTGAGGCTCTAAGTAAGATATCGTCTCATACCTCATCTACTCTGTCTCCTCCAGAGGATATTTGGAGGTGCCTAGCACTACCAATTCCTCCGTCTGGCACTACAGACTAGGATATGCGGAGTGCGGTGCAGTTATTGACTAGCTTGGTAGCTGCTCAGGCTCAGAGGCAAAATACCGGCGCTGTTAATAAATCGGTTAGTACGAGAGTTCATGATTTTACTAATCTAGACCCTCCAGTGTTTACCGGATCAAACCCAAGGAGAAACCGCACACGTTTATTGATCAGGTTCATCGTACAATGCTTGTTATGCATGCTAGTGATACATAGGCAGTAGAGTTGGCTTCTTATTGGTTATGGGATTTAGCGGTTTTCTGGTATGATAGTTGGGAGATTAGGGGTCTGAACGCTCCTCCAGCTGTATGGAAGGAATTTTCTGAAGCCTTTCTTCATCACTACTTGCTAGGCCCTAGAGGATCGTATGCTCCAGCAAAGGGTAGATAAGGAGCAAGATAGGGGTCATCATAAGAGGGAGAGATTTATAGGGTATTTTGATAACTTTAGAAGCAGTATCAGGCCCCGATCTTTGAGGTGTTCGGTGCCACCTATAGCTAGTACTTCTCCACAGTTTCAAAGGCCTCGATATGATCGATTTACCTATTCTGGTCCAAGTCAAAGTTTGCGGGCATTAGGCTCGTAATACCATAGGGATACTAGTCAGAAAAGACCCCCAACACCACGTTGTAATCAGTGTGGAAAGGCCTACTTTGGACTATGCCATCGAAGTTCTGATGTGTGCTATTCTTATGGATAGCCTGGCCATATGATGCGGGATTGTCCTAACATAGGAAGTGGTGATATAGCTCAGCCGACTCGATCTGTGTCTGGTTTTTCCTCATCAGTTCGACCTCCAGTACAGGGTTTTTAGTAGTTGACAGGTCATGGTAGAGGTAGAGGTGCAGTGCCGAGTTTGAGTGGTGCTCAAAATCGAACCTATGCTTTAGTAGGTCAACATGATATCGAGTCGTCTCCGGATGTTGTTACAGGTATATTGTCTATGTTTTCTTATGATGTATATGCATTGATTGATCTGGGATCTACATTATCATATGTTACATCCTTTGTGACTAATAAGTTTGGCATTGAACCTGAATTTAAAAGTAAACCACTTGCGGTATCAACTCCGATAGGAGAATCTGTGATTGCCAGAAGAGTATATAGAGGTTGCACAATGATGATTTGTATTCGTCAAACCTCAGCAAATTTATTTGAGTTAGAAATGGTTGGTTTCGATATAATAATTGGAATGGACTGGTTGGCCTCGTGCTATGCAAATGTTGAATGTCGTACGAAGATGGTTAGGTTTTAGTATCTTGGTGAACCCGTTATTCAATGGAAGGGGAACAATGTTATGCCGAAAGGTAGGTTTAGTTCCTATCTTAAGAATGAAGATGATATCATAAGTTTACATTTATCATCTCATTTGCGTTAGGGATGCATAGGCGAAGTCGCCTACTCTACTATGAATCTCCGTGGTCAATGAATTTCCATATGTTTTCCCAGATGAACTCCAGGCCTTCCTCCTGAAAGGGAGATTGAGTTTAGCATTGATGTGTTGCCTGACACTCAACCCATATCTATTCCTCCATACAGGATGGCCCCGACAGAGTTGCGAGAGTTAAAGAAGCAGTTGAAGGACTTGTTGGATAAGGGCTTCATTAAGCCTAGCACTTCACCTTAGGGTGCGCTAGTTTTGTTCGTGCAAAAGAAAGACGGGTCATTAAGGATGTGTATCGATTATCGATAGTTGAATAAGTTTACTATAAAGAACAAGTATCCACTTCCAAGGATTGACAACCTATTTGACCAACTCCAGGGTGTCAAGTACTTCTCCAAGATTGACTTACGTTTAGGGTATCATCAGATGAGGGTTAAGGAGAAGGATATTTCCAAAGATGTCTTTTCGGACAAGATGAGCACTTTGAGTTCTTGGTGATGTCGTTCGGGCTAACAAATGACCCAGCATCTTTTATAGATCTCATGAATAGTGTATTCAGGCCCTATCTCGATGTGTTCGTGATCGTATGCATTGATGACATTCTGGAGTATTCTCGTTCGGAGGTGGAACATGTGGGCTACTTGAGGATAGTATTATAGACGCTTCAGGATCGTAAGTTATATGCTAAGCTCTCCAAATGTGAATTTTGGCCTAACCCAGTAGCATTCATTGGCCATGTGATATCCGACGAGGTTATTAGTGTTGACACTAAGAAGATAGATGTAGTAAAGAATTGGCCGAGACGTACAACACCATCAGAAGTCCGCAGCTTCCTGGGGGTAGCATGATATTATAGGTGATTTATAGAAGGGTTTTCCTCTATATTAGCCCCATTGACTAAGTTAACACAAAAATATACTAAGTTCTAGCGGTCTGACGCTTGTAAACGAAGTTTTAAGGAGCTAAAGAATCGATTGACATCCGCGCCAGTGCTCGCTCTCCCAGAAGGAACATAAGGTTATGTGGTATATTGTGTTGCCTTAGTTATAGGTTTAGGGTGCGTACTGATGCAATGTGGGAAGGTGATTGCTTATGCATCAAGATAATTGAAGAAGCATGAAAAGAATTACCCAACCCATGATTTGGAATTGGCTGCAGTAATATAGGCTTTGAAGATATGGCGACACTACTTATATGGTGTCCATGTTGACATCTACATAGATAATAAGAATTTACAATATATCTTTAAGCAGAAGGAGTTGAATTTGAGGCAGCGTAGGTGGGTTAAATTACTGAAAGATTACGATGTCGAGATATTGTACCATCCCGATAAAGCCAATGTTGTGGCAGACGCTCTCAGTTGTAAGTCAATGGAAATCTTAGTACACATTAAGGCAGGTAAATAAGGGTTGACTTAAGAGTTTCATCGGTTAGCAAACATGAGAATCAGATTGTTAGACGTTGATGACGGAGGTGTTACTGTATAGAATACAATAGAATCATGTTTGGTAGCCGAGGTAAAAGCACGGCAATACAAAGATCCTACCTTAGTAAGATTGAGAGAGAGCATGCAACAGTGTAAAATTACGGCTTTCATGATTAGAGGAGATGGGGCACTGAGGTACCAGGGCTGATTATGTGTGCCTAATGTGGCAAGGTTGCGAGAGAAGATTATGACTCAGATTCATCAATCCCAATATTCCATCCATCCAGGCTTGAAAAAGATGTATGATGACGTTAAGGAGTAGCCTTGGTGGGATAACATGAAAAAGTCTATTGCAAAATCTGTAGCCCAGTGTCCTAATTGTCAACAAGTAAATATCGAGCATCAGAAACCCGGTGGATTGATTCGAAATATAGAGATTCCGACCTGGAAATTCGAGGTGATTAATATAGATTTCATTATTTGATTACCTTGCTCTTATCATAAGTTTGACTCCATCTGGGTGATAGTTGATCGACTTACAAAATGTGCCCATTTTCTACTAGTCAAGACAACTTACACGGCTTAAGATTATGCGAAGTTGTATATCAAGGAGATTGTTCGGCTTCATGGTGTGCCGATATCTATTCTATCAGACCGAGGAGCTCAATTTACGACTAAGTTTTGGAGGTCTTTTCAGACGGTTTTAGGCACACAAATGAATCTCAGCACTGCATTTCATCCGCAGACTGACGAACAAGCTGAACGTACCATTCAAACACATATATGCTACGAGCATGTGTTCTAGATTTCAAGGGGAATTGGTATGATCATCTACCACTCATGGAATTTGCCTACAATAATAGCTACCATTCCAGTATTAAAATAGCTCCGTACAAGGTACTAAACGGGAGAAGATATAGATCACCGGTTGGATGGTTTGAAGTTGGTGAAACAGAATTATATGGGCCCGATTTGATTCACCAAGCCATTAAGAAGATGAAAGTGATACAAGAACGACGCAAATCAGGCAAAAGTCTTATTTTGATGTACGACGTCGTGATCTGGAGTTTGAGGTTGGTGATTTGATTTTCCTGAGGATCTCGCCGATGAAGGGTGTATGTGTTTTAGGAAGAAGGGTAAGCTGAGTCTGCGGTATATCGGTCCATATAAAATTCTTCGACGAATTGGACAGGTTGCTTATGAGTTAGAATTTCCATCTGAATTGGAATTTTTCCACTCGGTATTCCATGTATCTATGTTGAGGAAATATATTGGAGACTCTTCTCGAGTCGTCCCTATCAATGATGTACAGGTTACATAGGATCTATCATATGAAGAAGTGCAGTGGCTATATTAGATCGACAAGTTTGCAAGCTGAGAACAAAAGATGTAGCTTCTATCAAAGTATTGTGGAATAACAAGAATATGGAAGAAATGACATGGGAAGCAGAAGAGGAGATGAAGTCTAAATACCCTTACTTGTTCCAGAATGAAGATAATGAGGATGCCAGGGGAACGCATGACGCATTAAAAGGTGAAACGGCTCTATGAGGTAAGTAATAGCTTGAGAATACTCTCCCTTAATACAAAATAGTGATATGCAGATAATGTATATATCCACAATGCTTTCTATAGACTTGTAAGGCCATACGTTGGGTTTACCTGCTTTCAAGTTACACTAGTCTCCATTTTATATGGGAAACTCGGCCGGAAATTTCCATTGGTATCCACGATGATCTGGACTCCCCATAAACCATTACATTCGAGGATGAATGTTCCTAGGGGGAGGGTGTTACAACACATATTCACGTACGTTAGTTAATGCTGTAAGGTAGTCAACATAAATCCATGAAGAAATTATCTTTAAGATGATAATAAGCTAATCCCATTGTTCTTCAATTATATAAAGGTGTATAAGGGTGGTTAACAAATATTAGAAGTTAAACGAATCAAGGATGTTGTTACCCGTATTTTTGGGTAAACCTAGAGGTTCTTAATATAATCAAAAAGATATTATTTTAAGGTATTTGAATCATATAATATCCGTATCATTAGTCTTGAAGTCAAACGAGTTATGAAACAAAAGTCGACAAAAGTTGTCGCAACTTAGGTTCATAATTTTACTTAAACTTTAGATCAAATATTACTAATATTTTATCCCAATTTACTTAGACTTATGGAGTAATCTATGCACTAAATTGAATATATATGAGTCTAGCTTCCAATGCATTAAATCGTTCATCGATACGATCTCGGAGTAGAGATATATTCGTGTTTTTGCAAGACTGCGCCAAGCAGCTCTCTATGAGGCCCACAAAGGCGGTTTAATACATATGGATATATATAAAAGATGCCTCAACCCGTTTTAAGTCATATTTTTCAGTATATTCAGACCTTAGAACCCTAAAAATATTTTCTCAAGTTTCTCTCACGATCCAAGACCCAAACAAAGGGCAAACAACACAATCAAGTATCGGGAATCCTGTGGCGCTAGTAAGTTTCTTGTTATTCTCGTCGTTGCTCATTGTTGTGTTATTCCAGATCATTTGGGAGGTTTTTTAAGTGGTTTATGTTCTGTAAATACTCTCTCAAGTTTTTAATATCAACCCTAGGTGATTTCAAGTCTTCTAAAGTGATTCTAGTGCCGAAAAAACATAATTGATTGCTAGTTTCGCTTCCTTGTTCTTATGGCGGCATTGAAGGGATATTTCGCGGAAAATTAAGGTCAATATGGAGTTGTTCTTTCTGTTTAAAGGTAAGGAACCTCTTACTGTACATACATTTAACATTATCCAAGTTGCGGCTATATCGTTGAAGCTAGAATTTGTGAAATATATATGGAAAGGCTTGGTAGTAGTGTTGTTGGTTGGTGGACTATTTTGGGAGGCTCATTATGATTATTATTGATATTTTTTGGGCTGTTTGGTGATTTTTTTGGCTTGTGGGAAGTCATATTAATAGGGGAGGTTCTGTCCGTTTTCTCGTAAAATAGGTTGTGGTCGATACATAATAGTTACAATGCCTAAACAATAACGATAGTGTCATTTCTCTTATTGTAGACTAAGCAGTCGTGAAATTTGCATAGATTGAGGTTGTGAAGTATATACAAGGTATGTGAGGCTCTCCCTTTTCCTTCTTTTGCACGACTCTGATTGTACATATTGTAATGAATCAACTTCCAAAGATACTCTACTCATAGAAGCTAGCAGTACTTAATTTTTTTACCTTCTTATGGAGCGATTGATGTTGATGTTGCTTCTATTATTCTTATGTTATTAATGTTTTTGGTACTTCCCGATTCTTATAAGATTCATGATGAGGAGTTAGTCCTAATAACATGTACAGAGGATACCGACCTTACGTCACTTTTAAAGGTTCAGAATATTATTCCAATGAGTCTAGCATGCATTTTATATATATATATATATATATATATATATATATATATATATATATATATATATATATATATATATATACCGAGCCGCGCTATAGACGGCCGGATACAACACCTATTGTGCAACCACTGATCAGTTGGGTTTTACCGAACTCCACGTGGCCGGGTACGATTCTACCGAACCTTGCGATGATCGGGTACATTTTTACCGAGCCTTCTACGGCCGGGTACGATATGATGATGATGATGCCCATAGAGGCGTATGTTTTGAAAGTTTATGTATATATATGTCTATATCATGCATTTCATGTCAGCAGCCCTCAGAGGTACCCAGATATTACCGGTTGTATATTCTCTATCCCTATTTATATTACTGTTCATACTTATATTTTTCTGCCTTGCATATTCAGTACTTTATTCATACTGACGTCCTTTTTATTTATAGATGCTGCGTGTCGTGCTGTAGTCCTAATAGACGGGTATACGCAGCTCCCACACAACAGTAGGCTGCCCAGTTTAGCGGTTATTGGCAAGATCCCTTCTCCGGACTTTCCGTGGTCTTAGTATGCATTTTTGTTATAGACATTATGGGCATGTTGGGTCCTTGTTCTGGCAATATTACACCACTTATGTTCCTTTAGAGGCTCATAGACATGTATCTCATGTATAGTTTAGTATGCCTTGTCGGTTGATTTTTGTTGTATAGTCTTTCATGGCAGCATGGTAGCTCATACCTTATATATAGTTTCTTGGTTGTTTGGTCATCCTATGTGATGTAAGTTCATGCCATTATCTTCCATTGTTGGTTGTTCATGATCCATGCCTACCATTTAAATTGATCTCTTCGGCCCTTAATGATAATAAGGAAGGTTAGATAAAATGTACGTTGCTGCTGGGCAAATATGGAAATCTGCCTTTTAGTGGCAACCATAGTTGCTACAAATCATCATATGTCGCAACTAAATGTTTATAGCAGTGATATTAGACTTGCTGCAAGTAATTCCATTACTAAACATTATTTGTGACGACCGAAGGGTGTCGCCACAAATGTGTGACATTTTGTGGCGACATTGTCGCTACAACAGGTATGCCAAGTCGCCACAAAAGGTAATTCCACGAAACTGATTACGGGCAAGTCGCCACTGAAGAGTGACGTTTCGCAACGATAATTGTCGCTACAAAAATAAATAACTGTCGGTGGCAGCTTTTTATTGCTACAAGAGAGTTGCTTTTAGTAGCAACTAATGTCGCTACAAAAATACTCAATCATCAGTGGCGACTACGAACTCGCTGCTGGAGAATGACATTTGTTGGCAATGATAATTGGTACAAAAAACTATTAAACAATCAGTGGCAACTTCAATATTGCAGAATAAGATTTTGTCATCACTAAAGCCTATTTAAATCAGCAAATGTAATGACCAAAATTTCCTAAGTGACTCCAATAGTATTTTACAAACACTAAAAGAATATCTTAAGTCGAATATTAAATACTTCCATTACTAAAATGCGAATTACATATATAATGCATAATACTTCAGTGTCATTGTATGTATATACATCCCAAAAGAGCAAAATACTAAGTGCCTTGAAGCTCCTCCTTGGTTGTCTCCATTATTTAAGAACCTCGTCCCTGTTATTACACAAAAAAAATGCAAGATCACTTTACAGCCAAATAGACCAACCAAGTTAACATGTATGACAAATTTAGACAAAAGTTTTGCTATCCAGGAAGACATTCTCGATTCTTTTAAAAACTCTTACGACATCGAGAAAAGGAGAGCAATTTTGAATGGGAAAAAAAAATACAAGCACTTTCAAGGTTAAAATACAACTTGAATCCATTTGCCTTCTGTTTTTATTTTAATACTTAGACAGAACCTGGATAGTGTAGTTTTCTTTCAAAAGATTCAATACCATTAAGCAATATTAACACCATTAGATAGATAGAGCATTACATTACATCTTTGTTAGATGAAAATAGCTTTTTCCTAACCATGTAGTTTCTACTATGTAACTATATAGGTCAGCCTGCAAATTTTCAGTTCTTGGCTTATGTTGAAGTAAGATATGTAAGATGTATGGGTTCCATCATTTTTTTTTCACAAGAAACAAGGAGAATGTTACTGATTTGAAGAGGATTTGTAAGCTTATACTTGTTCCTCACACATGATCTCTTCTGATCTCAATTAATCCATATGACAGGCTTATGCTTGAAAATTTTCTCCTGGCACTTTGTTTAATTTTGGTTTCCAACTTTATTACCACTGCAGACTAACCTTCTCAATTGTCCAAAAAAATGCATCCTTTAAGCAAAAACAGAATTGTCCAAACACAGATTTTGCATATCAAGAGTTTCAGACAAAAACAGCCGTGCAAAAATAGCATATCCAGATTATGCAGACAAAAACAGCCATGAAACCAGACTGTCCAACCAGATTTTGCATATTCAAAATTTCAGAATCGCACCAGAACATAAATTTTAGAATAGCTATTTCAGAATCGCACCAGAACAAGTACCAATCCAACAACTTATTATCATAAAGATATTTAAAGAAGGAGAAGATGAAGAAAAGAATTTTCAAGAAGTATGGAAGAAGAGTATAAAAATATTAAGAGTAAATTACCTGTTGCATTCTGGTCATGAGAGCACCCAGTTGTTCATGGATCTTATTGGCTACTTCTAGACTGACCTTGTTCTCTACTTCCAGATTCACATGTTCAAGCTTCTCATCAAACTTTCTTTGTAACTCTTTCTCCATGATCCTTTTCAACTCCGCAGCCATTTGTTCATGTTCTTCTAGCAACTTTCGATCCATATCAGCTTGCATCTCTTGACGCACAATTTCTATTTCAGAAGACACACTAACCTCTATATTTTGCGTGTGACTATTTTTTAGAGGCTTCTTTCCATACCCTTTACCACAAACATAACCTGTCCTTTCACCAAGAAATGAGGATAAAATCTCATCTCTAGTCATGGGATACTCGATCTCTTCAGATTGTTACTGAGCCACAAGTTCCTGGGGCTGGCATTGCAATTACGCATAGCTATTTACACCAAAACTAATAAAAAGTAGTAAAAGATAATAAGGTATTGATTTAAGAATATTACATGAATCTTTTGGGATTGTGGATCCACCCATACTATTTCTCCTCTATCATTTTTACGTGTATGTTGGATCTCCCAAACTCTATCTGGTGGCTCCTTTTCTCCAGTAGCAGAATTTTTCTAAAATATAGCTCAATAGGGAAATAATACATAATCAAATAAACGAATATATAAATAAAAAATATGTTTAATTAATAACATCAAAATAAAAATATTTCACCGTCGATTCCTCTACTTCTGCAAAAGACCCGGTACCACAAGCATGCTTAGTTATCCGCTTTTCCCTATTCTTTCTATTTTTCTGGCTTACAACCTGCATTAAGTCAATGATTAAGAATCCATTATTCAAAGGGCAGTGAATCAGATATTGTTATTAATTAATAAATCTCAAGGAACACAAAAACCAACACAGCTACAAGAACATAACCAGATGGGAAGTACTTTAGAATGAAAAAAGGTAGTAGTTACTATATGAGATAGGATACAACCTCTAACTCATCCCAAGAACAAGGAATTATAATTTTCATAAAGTTCCTATCTTCCCAGATTACAACAAGAAGAGAGGTAAGATATGTTAGGCCCCTTTATGAATTTATTGTGGTATTTCCTTACTCTTTTTGTTTATGTTGCCTATAAAACTCCATTCCTCCTATTACTTCGCCAACAGAAATGATGCACAGAAAACTACTCTTTCGCTACATCGGTGTTGATGTTGTTTACTTTTTTCTTATTCTTTTTATTAAAGTAAAGTAGTATATTGTTTTATCCTACTATTATGCCTTGCACAGACAATAGTCACATGTGCAACAATAACAATTGTTGGACCAGATTGTATACTCCAGTTTAAAATTAATAAGTCATTTTTAAAGATAGAAAGATGTCATTTTTCTTGGAACATATTGGAACAAGAAGAATGTCATACAAAAAGTAACGCAAGAAGTACAAAATATTTGACTAAACGAAATATATTGATTTACCCCTTAACCTTCAAACAACACCGGAATATTTATAGGAGCTTCCTTCATAGAGCATGTATGTTCAACCATAATTAAAATTCATAAAGAGAGGAAAAAAATGAATAAAGACCATTGCATAATTGGGAAACTGAAATTGTGTTATTACTTTCACAAGATTATTGCTATAATTCAATCTGTAGTTAATCAATTTATCATATGTTATACAAGATGGATGTTTCTTGATATACTTTAGGGTTCAACTGATAGTTTAATAATTCTTCAGTTTGAAAAATAATTGAAGACACATAGCTAAATTCTACGGAAGGTTGAACCACTAGAAGAGAAACATAAGAATCAAAGAGACCGGAGATCCCAGAATAGACTAAAAGGGTTAGAAAACTGAAAAGACTTAATAGTAACAGACCTCTAGTTAACACTATTAGTCCTCTTTCTTCATTTTCTTGAAATGTTTGAATAAACCCTTCTGGTAACCATTCTTCTGGTTTAAATTCAGCATTTATATCAAATCCTAAAGGTGGTCTAATTACCCAAATAAAATTTATTTCAAGATCATTTAATGCTTTTGCCAATTACATCATTTGATATGCTGAGATTGTATTTTATGAACCAAAACATATGTAAAGAACTGAACTTTTCTCCTTTCTATTCAACCATTCTTTGCATATATCTAAGGAAATTCCTAGTTCTTTCCTAGGACTTACTTTATCATTTTCTTGCAAAAGTATTGGTCCTATTGCCCAAAATGGTATATATAATTTCCTTCTAAAATACATCAATCCATTTTTGTCAAACTCTTCAACTGTATTGGAAAGAACCCCATCTGAATTTTTCCAAGTTAGAAGATCTTTCAACTGAAAAATTAGAATAAGGATCATTTCCATCTGCTACTGCTAGACTAGGTGACAATTGTGTAACATTAAATTTTCCAGCTTCTTGAAAATCAGGCAATATAAACTCAAGTTTATCAGTATGTCTACGAGGTAAATTTAACCATATAGAGTAATAACAAGCTAATCCAAATCTGGTAGCACCACAAAAAATAGCATGGAAAATACCAAATTCATGAGTTACCTTAGCTGACCACACAACATCTCATTTCAGCATTTTGAGAGGAATAACAAATATGCAATCACCAAAAAGTTCAGAATTTCAAAAAAAAAAATTACCGAGATCGTCAACACCGAGAAGGAAATTACACGATGATATTGTTGGAAAAATTACTTTCAACTCCTGTAGATTTCAAATGGGTTAAAGAAATTAGAGGTGAATATGATGAAATAGTCACTCTTGCTAACTGCATTTAACAACCAAAAGGATTTAGGGTTTGAACAAATTACATGATTTGAGTACAATCTTAGAATACAAATGGTATTAGGGCTTTTGGGTTTCATAAATTAGGTTCACATCTTGTGAATAAACAAAAGCGAAAGATTTAATTTGAGAATTTGTAAGAAGTAATGGAGATTTTGCAGAGAGAAAATGAGAAGGGAAGAAGAAATGGCCTTCTGTATTTAGGGTCTTTTATTTTTGGCAGAATAGCCTAAATAGCACTTATACTTATCTCACTTTGTCATGCCGGTCCCTATAATTCATAAAGTTTCATCCAGACACCTCTATTCGTTTAAAACAACTCTTTTAAACCCTTCAGACCTCGTGTGCTCTTCAACGATCCAATGTGGATGACACATCCACGACCACCTCAAATTTTTTATGCCACATTATTATTTTTTTCAATTCATTTCAGAATTTTCTACTTTATTTTTTTATTTTATTTTCACTTCACTTCACTTCTCCCCTCTACTCTATCCCCACCTGTATGTGTCACGACCCAAATTCCCAAACGTAGTCGTGATGGCGCCTCTCGTGAAGACAAGGCCAGCCAACTAACCCAAATTGTCTTTCTAACTATTCTTAAACATAACGAATAGAAAATAGAGCTTAAATGACTTTGATTAACAATATGTATACAACCCAACTTAGCCCGACTGGGGTGTCACAAGTCACGAGCATCTAATATGTAGGAACACAACTACAGAGTCAACTATATATATATGAAACAAAATCTGAAGTTCAAGATGAAGTCCGGTACCGCGAACGCTGGTGGTCACCATGCTCAGCTACAATAGTATTACCTTCAATCTGCTAACAACCTGCTACCGGGTGATCAATACCTGCAAGTGCACGCGAGGTGCAGGGAGTAGAGTGAGTACTTCCAACTCAGTGGTAATAAGAGTAAATAGTGCTGAGAGGCAAGAAATCACGTAAAAGCACTACATCATACTATAAAGTACGATACCACTCTTACGAGAATCAATAGTTCCATGAGAATCCTTTATAAAAATATCTGAAATATAATGCTATCTCAAGAAGTAAAATCAAGTATACCATAGAAACCATAAGGTATCAGTTCATTCTCTTTTTAAAATAGTGGAAAACATTTTTTCAACAATTTAGGAACAATCAAAAGTTTGCCCCTCGGGCTCAATATCGAACTCTCAATATAGTATCAACCACATGGGCTCACTGCCGACTCACCAGCACACATCATCAGGCCCTCGGGCTCACTCCCAACTCACCACACACAAGCAACGGCCTCTAGGCCCACTCCCAACTCACCACACACAAGCAACGACCTCTCGGGCCACTCCCAACTCACCTGGGTACCCTGCGCTCACTGGGGGTGTGTACAGACTCCGGAGGGGCTCCTACAGCCCAAGTGCAATATCAATAGGCCTGAAAGCCTTCACACA